>JBAMDN010000541.1:0-39179 GCA_037074945.1 Tetracladium marchalianum
TAACAAATATACTAGCTAAGATATTCGTATAATATAAAGCTAGCCGGAACCCTTAGGCTTATATATTAATACCTCGTATAGCGAGATAATATATTAATAGTAATTCGTATAACGAGATCCGGCTAGTGTCTTATACTAAGAGAAGCCGGCTAATATTTATAACTTCCCCGACTAACTTTACATCTACTTCTCCCTCCCCTCTTCCTTCGTACGAACCCTTAAAGCTACTCTACTTACTATTACTTCCCTTACTACTACTCTCTTCCTAATACCTCTCTCTACCTTTAATATCCCTAAGTACCCGGGGCCTTCTTTAACTAGCTATACTCCTTAATAGTAAGTCCTAGATTCGATATAGCGACTACCACTACTCCGACGTAAACTTAACCCCTGTTTAAGTCTCTTCCTTATACTCTACCGGTATCGTACGAAATAGATAGTATAAGTACTACTCCTAGATCTTATTATATCGGTCTAACGTCTAGGTATTCTAGGGTAGCTTAAATAGTAGCTAGCTAGCCTTATCCTTTTAGGGTATAACCTACTACTTTAAGATATCCTTATAGTCCGTAGCTTCGAGTATATCTAAGTACCTCTCTTTAACGGCTCTCTATACTCGTACGACCTCTTATAGCTTAACTTCCTTAAGATCCGGCTCTCGTACGAAGTAATATATCTCGACTAGATTATATTTAGATTTCTCTATAACCTTAAACTACCGAGTAAACCGAACCTACGAGTCTAGCTCTACGGCCGCGGGTCTATTTAAGATCGTTAACCGACGCTCCTACGTATCGGCTTTCTACTACTAGATCTTACCTTTAAGTCGTTCGTACGACACGCTAGCCTAGTCCTAGCTATCTACCTCTATAGTCGGAGTACGGGGTGCCCTAAGAGCTTCGGTATCCTCGTCGACGACCTAATACCTCTCCTTCTTCTCCTTAAACTAAGTCTATAGTCGTACGACTAAAAACAAAGCCTCGTCCTTCTCTCTCTTCCTTCTATACTCTTTATTTATATACTCCCGGGTAACCTTACGGTTCCGACTCTTAAATTTATACTACTTATACTAGAATCTATTAATTACCTATAACCCGGGCTACGGGCTTAATCCGTCCGGGGGTAATTAAACTATTAAATAATCGTACGAGCTAGGAAACCCCTTAATATACTCCTTAATTTACTACCGTATAATTAATAAGGTTTAGTACTAAAGATAAAAGTATCGTACGATTACGCCCGGGCTAACTATATACCGACATTCCTTACCTAAATATACTAATACCTAGAAATTAACATTTAGCTAAAGTAAATACTCTAAAACTTTAGGAATAGGTTCGGCTATACTAGAAAAGTAATTTCCTAAGTTCTTCGTACGAAGTAGAGTTTATATAGATAAATAAGAGTCTAACCCTAAAACTCCTTTACACTATAAAGGAGATAGGGTACTAAGACTAAGCACTGACTTTTTTTATATAGGCCAAGATCTCCTTTACAGTGTAAAGGAGGAATTCTAATGTTAGGGAAGGTGAATTCGAGGACCGGTTACACCAATGGTAAGGCTGATTCATGCTGTTTGATCTTGGAACAAGAAGGTCAAGGATGGTCCTAGTGTTGTACGAAGATAAAGAAGTGTAGATAGATAGATAACCCCCTCTCGTACGAACGAGGGAGAGAGCAAGTTTTTCTAATCGAATTACATTTTCACTAAAGATATCTTTGACAACTTATTGTTATACGACGTGCAACAAACCCTCGACGCATACCGTTGCTCGACAGTGCACAAGACATCGATGCATACCGTTGCTCGATAATTACCTTGTGTAGACAAACCAACAGGGCAGTTGGCATTGTAATTTCGAGATGATTAAAGGGGGTCTGGGGCCTTTGACTTCGGCGAAGGGTTGAATTAGGAGGGTGAAGTTGTTGAAAGTGGGGAGAGAGAGGGGAAGATTTATTACGTAAAGATCATCTAAGAGTGATTATCTTCGTAGCAATATGAGTCCGATGATACAGTAGCCACTCCACGCAAGTGGAAGACGCCAGTGACCAAGGAACACATAATAAAGTAGTATCCCTGGGTAGGTCAGGTCATTAACTATCTCCGATCCCCTTATTTACACACACAAGAATAACAAGTATTTGCTCGCATAGTATGGGAGCAACTTGTAAACTTTGGTAAGTTCATTTACATTTCATCCCATCTTTTACGACGGAAGTGAACCAGGGGCAATTCTTAAGTGAAATTCTTTTCGAACGCTGAAAGATATTCTTTCACAAACGTGCTCGTGGGACCTGCATGTGTGACTACCGCGGACTCGTATAATCGTATTTCCTTAGCCAATTGATTCCGGCGGTGAAGATGTTGCCCTTGCAGTAATTGACGTCTGAATGATCCTAAAGTAAAATTCAGGATCGCTTCATCTACTCGCTGACAGCAACTGCATGCCAAGTCTTTCAGGAACCACAAGTTTGCGCCCATTTATATAATTTAGGAAGGTGATTCTTGAGGCAATGGTCTCACGAATGGGCTCTTCGGAAAATATTATTCTTGAATAGAGAGTAAAAGTGCACAACTTCACGATCAGGATATCCGCTGACACTGACTGCATCTCAATTTTTCAGGCAACCTGACCAGCATGCTTGTTTATCTGATCTGGAGAGGTAATCGATTGGGTAAAAGACTCAAAAATGGATCTTTTGGACAAATTCAAATTCTCATTAGAGAGTTCGCTTCCACAATAATTGACGACAAATGACTCGTTCGGTCGTCATGCTGGGACGCTTGTCGTCTGTTCAAGGAAGTCTTAGTCTTCTAAAGATTCGAAATTTCTGAGATAGTCCTTCGAAAAAGCAGGTAGAGAAAGTATAAAATGGGTTGATCCCAAGGTCTTGAATACAACTCATCACTCAACGGAGTCTTCAGAGGAGTTGACACTCACCATGTTGCTTACAACTTCCTTCCTCTTGCTCTCAGCGGCCATTCCAATCGCTACTGCCTTTGAATCTGTTCCAGTTCCAAGGGCGTATATCGTTCAGCTATCTCCTGGATCAGAAGAGGCCCTCGCCCTTGGTCGAAGATCGCAAGATCACATCAACAACTTTCACAAACGAGCAGCATCAATCGACTACACAGTTCGTCATGAATATCACGATTCCGATGCTTTTCTCGGCCTTTCAATCCAGGTTTCGGGAGACGCCACAGAGAAGGAAATCATTGCTCAGCTTCAAAACATTCCATCTGTGGCGTCTGTGTCGCCAGTCTACACTGCTGGTATTCCTCCTCGGCCAGATGAGCCCAAGCCATTAGAGCCTCTTTTGTCATTCAAGAATCCTCCTGCTTTGAAGGTTGCTGCCGGAACAGGAGTTCTTGCTTCCACTCTTCAGATGGGTGGTGTTGACAAACTCCATGCTCTTGGCATCAAAGGAAAGGGAATCAAAATTGGAATTGTATGTGGACACTTGACCACGACACCCTTCCTCATAGTTTCTTGACTTTCTATAAGTGATCTTCAGGTGTTTTCTTTTCTTTAAAATAAGCATTTGCTGACAACATGCCTGTCAAGATTGATACTGGAGTTGATTACCGTCACCCCGCTCTTGGTGGGGGCTTCGGACCAGGCAAAAAGATCGCAGGTGGCTACTCCTTCGTTCTCGACAACGGCACTTTGTCCAACAGCCCAGACCCCCTCGCAACTTGTTATGGTGGTGGTCATGGAACTCACGTAGCAGGCAAGTTCTCAACTTGACTTCTAAAGCGAAGCTAACCTGTGTCAGGGATCGTTGGAATGGAACCAGTGGCTGGGGGCTTTGACATCGTAGGAGTTGCACCAGAAGCATCTCTGTACGTTTACAGGGCTTTTGATTGTAGCAGCAACGGTGGTAGCGACACGATCCTGGCTGCTATGCTCAAAGCTCAGCAGGATGGTGTTCACCTCGTCAGCATGTCTCTCTCTATCGGAACTCAGGCATTCAACGGAGCAATTGATCCACTAGCTGCTGTTACAAAGCAACTCACGGATGCAGGAATTGCTGTCATTGGTAAGATTTATTTATTGATTTAAACACTGTGAGTTTTCTGGTCTAATTTCGTTGATAGTGGCAAACTCCAATAAAGGAGTAGGCAGTAAGTACTCAACCGAACTCTACCAAGCAAGCTGGCCCGCAACAAATCCGACAGCCATCGGTGTTGGCTCTATCGCCAATTCCGTCTTCCCTCTTGTCTACACAGCAACAGACTCCCTTGGCAATAAACTGGAATACGCCTCCATCTACCCGTTGAATTTCACCGACGGAGCGGATGTCTTCATTTTAGACAATGGGTGTTCCACCGACGACTGGGTATCCGCTTTGGCAGCCATTGAGAACGTCAATAAAACCATCATTGCGTATCAAGCAGATTCTATCTGCAAAGTTACTGGAGCTGGAAATTGGAACAGTGCTGTTGTGAAACCTGTTACAATCCTGGCATTCAACGCAAACTCCACAAATCCCTATGATTTGGAGTATACCACTCCAAGCCCTGGATTCTACGGCTCAGTACAAATCGTCAATTTAAACTTCGTCAATGGGCAAACTTTTTCAAGCAGCTACGCATCAGCTGGTGGATACAAGAAGTGAGTTGTTTGCTTATATTTTTCTAATTTCATGAAGTTCCTACCCCTAACATCCTCTAATTAGATACAAGCTCTTCTTCAACACGAACACATTCACTAGCCCACCTCAGAACACAGGCGGCTTGCTGGACTGGTATTCATCTTTCGGTCCTGTCTACCACACTTACGACATGAAACCACAAATTTCAGCTCCAGGTGGACACATCCTCGCAACTTGGCCTTTGGGTGTCCGAGGCGGCTACGCCATCATATCAGGAACCAGCATGGCAACACCATACATCTCCGGAGCCTACGCACTCGTCAAGTCTCAATTCCCCTCTGCAACTTGGTTGCAAATTCGAAACTTGCTGCAGACAAATTCTGCGCCTTTACCTTGGTTGCACGATAAATTGATTTTGACTTCGACAGCAGGGCAAGGTGCGGGACAGGTGAATGTTTACGATGCGATTTTCAAGAAAAGTGTTGTTTCGCCAGGACAGATCAACATCGGTGACGTGACGCGTACAGTGTACGGAACTGCGAACCTGACGATCAAGAATGGAGCTGGGAAGGCAAAGATATACACATTGAGCCATCAAGGAGCAGGATACATGAATTTGCAGCATGATTACATGGAGGTCGGCCAACAAGCGATCTACGGAACAGCAAACTTTTCAAAGGCAACTGTCACTATCCAAGCTGGGGCTACTGCCACGATCTCACTGGCAATCATGCCACCAAAAGACGTTATTCCATCCAAGCTTCCAGTTTTCGGCGGATTTATCAAAGTGAAGGACAACACGGATGGGGAACAATTCTCGGTGCCGTACTTGGGCCCACCATACTCAATCTTTAATGCAAAATACATCTTGAACACCATCGCATTCGACGGCCTCCCTCTACCGCGCGTAACAGCTAATGGAGTCGTTGACATCAACTTGCTCAAGATCAGCGCTTCGGCAGGCTGGAGCAGCGTGATTGCGACCAATGCATGGACGCAAGAATTGCGTGTTGATTTGCTGCCGGCAAATACTCAAATCGTGCCTAACAATTACGGATACAACAAAACTGTGGTTTGGGATTATGTTCCTTCGGGTTCTACACCCAAGGCTACCATTTTTGGAGTCCCGAGTTTTGGAAACCTTGTGAACCGGACGGGATATGTTGGCCCAGGAAGTTATGGGCCCAGCGGATCCGATACAGGTGTGACGGGGCCAGATGGTGTTGAGTACCAAGTAGGCAATGGAGACTATAGGCTCTTGGCTAGTGTGTTGAGATGGGGTGGAACCAAGGGCAAGAAGGAGGACTATGATACATGGTTAGGGCCAGTTATGAGATTTGTCTAGATCTTGTTCCGAGAATTCCGAGCATTGGCTAAGGAATCCCACCCAAATCCAAAACAATAATACGGCGATCACGCCTATGTAATGGGACAAAATAGAGGTAACTAAGGAATTTAAATATTAATAATATATTAATACCTAAGATACATACTCATTCACACTCCTGATTGAAGGTGACAATACAATACATCACCACCAATGATCAACCTTCCCTCAATCTTTTCAGTCCATCATGTCATACCGAATTCTAAAACCCCAAATATTCTAACTACTCCACCTAAGCTTTTGAGTCCCATCTTAGTACTTCGTGCAGGCACCGTTCGTACATGTATACATATTGCTCATGCCTCGTGAACAAGGTTCTAATGAGTGGATATACAAACCCTAACCACCCTAAGTCAAACTTCAAACCCTATCCGCCCAGAGGTAGTCACGTCTTGAAGGGACGATATATTTCTAGGCGTAGTTAGATATAGTATAATGTTATGCGGGGGGATGTTGGACGTTATAGTCAGCAGTCAATAAAGCGTTGTAGTGTTAAGCCTTAGTCTGTAGGGCGTTCGAGATCCTCACCACGATCCGTCCCAGGCTGCCCAAAAGAAGCTTCGTCATTTCTCTTCATCAGAGTTTTGGGTGGAAGTTAACAAGCTTGAATCCATTCGTCACTGGCTTTGTCCCTTGCAGAAAATTTCCAATCTCACTAGGGTGCTTCCAGTGCAACCAAACACCAGCGATCAACATTGGGACCGCATCTAAGATAAATAGACACCATTCATTCGCCATGAGGTAGCCATCATTTCCTAAGCCATACTCCAGGACACGGAACAAGGAATGGATCATGATAAGAGCGCTGCCAATATATAGCGTATTGAAGTAACTCTACCATCGAGTTGCCGGTTGTTGTGCACGGGCGGTCGGGATCAGTTGCATTCCTCAGTGGGAGGTGGAGGTGACTACAAGGAAGAATTCGAACCAGATGATTTGAAATACAGGGCCGGTAATGACAACGTACTTGCCGATTTTAGGAAGCATTTCGGTCTCAGTTGCTGCTTGGAGTCCACCACCTAAGGATATGTAATTAGGGTCTGTTTCATTAAATAGGTCGTGAAGGTTTATGTTACCTCCTGCTTGTAGCCAAAAGCAAACTAAGTCCCCCTGTACAAATTTTCTTATAAGTTTCGATTCTCTGATCATGTAATGGGACTCTCCTTCGGTGAGAAGGATGAATCATCCGAGAATGATGTAAATAGACGCAGTGAAAAGAGCAGGAGGGACCAGAGTGAATATTCCTTGAATGATCTAATTAAGGGCTAATTGTCTAACAATTCACTTCATGCGATGCAGATGCCGCTCATCCAGCATAACCAATAAGCTCAACTGCATTTCAAAGGCTTAATTAGCAAGTTAACAATATAAGTACTCTTGCGGATCTACTCCATTTTGAATAAAATTCCCAACTGTCCTTCTCACTCCCTTCCTCATTTGTGCTGTTGGTTTCATCAAGACACACGAATTCAAGCCAACATTCATGGATATGATACGAACTCGGCGCTAATACGTGTCGTTTCTGAGAATGTAATTCGCTAGGGGAAACATTTCGGCTCGAATACGACCAGAATACGATAAATACGACGAATACGCACTCCATTACACGACATGAACCCTTTTGCACACGCTACGGCTTAGTTGCTTGACACGAGTTTTACCACGAACAATGTACAAGCCAATCTGAGATCATTCTAAGCTGTCCAACTTGAACCCTGGAATGCTGCGCAGTACTGTTGAGGCGTTAGTAGTTAAGATCGGAAGCGGCTCGTCTCGAGTCCTGCGGCGCAACTCTGGCAAGAATGGACCAAGTTTTTCTGATGACTAGTCGATAACAGGCTTTCGGCTTGAGGGTCCATCCATCAACTCTCCAGTAGTGATCCGGCTTTAAATATTGCATTAGCAAAGTCCTTTTGTTCTTAGCCACCATAAGAAAGACCGAAGTTTTGTTAATCTTCTGCGTTAATTAGATATTTCTCAGTCGTCCGTTTACTCGCACTTTATCACAATTATAAAGACGGATTTCAAAAACCTCCCTACCAACACCGATGTGCCTGAGCTGGGGACTACTGGTACAGACATAGTAGCTGAAGATGATGCTTCACCAACACCTCGATGCGAGGTACTGCCAATGTGACAGGTAAAATCTTAAATCATTGTTCAACTTTTCTGCCAATCCAAGGAGCTTGATTCCATACAGACGTTCCTCGACTTCCGGGTTTTTGCTCAACCAGGGTCAGTTAAAACTCAACAAGTGTTATTTCAGCACATGCTAGATTAGCGTGTAGTTATAGTGTTTCTTAGCTTAAAATTCAGCCAGTGTCACTGTCGTATATAGTTTGTATATATAGCGCTTCTACTAGCTTCACGATATATTAGAAAAAACCTGTAGAATAATAGGTATATATATTTTATATACTTAGTATAGTATATCATAAGCTTACGGGACCCTTAATATATAAAGCTTTATATAATAGAATATATGATTAACACAAGTAGTAAGAATACGAAGAATATATTTAATATATATTTATAGTTTTAATTATTTATTTAAAATACGAGTGTACCGCGTATATATAAACTATATACAACAGTAACACTAGTTAGACTTTAAGCTAAGAAACACTATGACCACACGCTCATCTGGCATGTGCTGAGATAACACCTGTTGAGTTTTTACTAACCCTGGTTGAGTAACTAGCTCCTCGACTTCTGGTGTTCAGAATGTCATCTTCAGCCTTTTCCTCATTGTAGCCGCCATTTTTCGACACCGGATGGGCAAAGTTCTAATACTTGCTATTAAACCTGTAGTCTTCCTCAAAACGATAACTGAATGTACCTTACATTTTAAGCGGTTTTATCATAGCCCGTTCTATTTTCCATACTCTAGAGCTTATTCTGGGAAATTACAACTGTCTCTTTAGCCACGAGTGGTCTCTCTATTTTTTAGATCGTCTTCTGATATGATTCGTTTTGATCATCTATAGTTGGTTTTATCTATAGGAGCTTAGGTAATATTTGTATGGAGCGAATTGCTTGTAGTTTAGGGCAGAGGAGTAGTCAAACAGAAAATAAACGTATGAGCCGCTACCGATGTAATTATACCCCGAGATGTTTTACGGTCTTAAATATGTACGTACCTAGACTCATAGGCTAGCGGATATATAAGGGTCGAATTTCTCTGTTTAGAATTTGAGCTTGAGATATTACTTGTCTCGTAACCTTTTGGAACACCTTATATATTAGTTAATCTAATATAAGTATACTAGTGTTAATTTGTACAAGTAAACGCTCCAATTGTTGTAAAACCTATTATACCGCAAGTTTTGTATCCGACGCTATTTTCAGTATTATTTGTTCTTGGATCAAGTTATCATGCGCAAAATACACCACATTTGTTTCAACTTTTCGTTGGTTTAATTTAATTGCCTTCTGCTCGAGCCTCACCTCCTGGCTTCCTGCCATAGACAACATAACTGTATTAAGGTTAGTTACGTACGGCAAATCAAAGAAGGCAGTACTTACAAAGACAGATAACTATGCATCTTCTTGTTCAACACTTCCTCCCTCGCCCTCGCCATCAAAACCTGAAAATACTTTGGATCACCTCCTAAAATCTGAGTGTACCCCCGCGCAAAGATATTAGCAATTCCGTCTCTGAAATGAACCAACTCAAATGCGCCAACCTCCTTCATCCGTGGATCGTTGGGCCATGGATTCGTGGGTATTTTCAGTATTCTCTCAACTACTTCTGTAAAACCTGCTTCCTTGAGTTGCAATTTCCATTTCAAAGGGTCATGGCCAGAGACACCAATCCGCTCGCCCATTTCGAAGAAGATATCACCCACTTCTGCATATGATGTTCCAGGTGGTAGGCTACCATCGTCCGAGGTGAAAAGTGGATAAGAACCAGATATTTGAACGTGGCCGCCTGGCTTCAGACTGTCATATGCTTGCCTCATTAGTCGTGGCCAGTTCCTCACTGCCATGATCAATTCTCTTGCGTGGATGAAGTCGAAGGTGTTCTGCTGGTACAACCACTCGTTTTCTACGTCGTCTACTTCAAAAACACAATTTGGTGGTACGTCTGTTGGTTGTACAACTGCAGTGTCCATGCCGATGACTTCAGCCGAAGGGTACTCCTCAGACATCTCAATTGCCCATATTCCAGATCCGGTTCCGAGATCAAGGATTCTTTGAGGGTTAGGAGAGATGGGGGCAAGGTGAAGTTGATTTTCCATTAAGAGCTTAAATTTACAGTGTTGTAAATCGTTCCGATCCATCTGAAGGATATCAGCGTAAAATCATCACAAGGAGTAATGCGAAGACCTCTGAATCATCTATAGGTACCCACGGTTTGTTCTGCCCGTATGCAGCATACCTTCTTCCGTCCTCAATAATGCCCTTTCTGACAGTCGAATCAATCGATGTTACAAAGCTGGAAGATGTATTCTCGGAGAACCCTTCATCAGACAGATCATCTGCCTCGATCAGGGAAGAGTTTAACGTTGACGGTGTTCCCGAAGCTTCGTGGGTACTGTTGCCATTACTGTTGTAGGATGCAGAAGGCGGTGTTACAGTCGCGGCCACAACAACCGGAGCTCCCGCTGATATCTCAATCTTCCTGTTCTTGGGAGACCTCGAGTTTCTGTCGCGGGGATCAATATCATTTAACGATTGGTGTTCCCCGATTGGCACTCTGTTCTCTTGATTCGTGGACATCTGGAGACAAGAATCCCGCAACTAATCAGTGTAGGCTTAAGTGTCTATCTCAACAGCATTCTCTCCCTTGAATGGTAGTAAAAAAACAGGATTGTAGATTTGAGCTTAACTTTTTTGTTTTGTGTTAAAGTAGAATCCTCAGGGCCTCCTTTGTTAGTTTACACCGCTCATACATTGCACGTAATTATAGTCAAATTTATCGATGACGATGTATTATACATTGCCCGAATTCAAAATTTATCACATTCATTATTTGCTCAACAATCCAGAGCTTCGCGATAGTGTTCCGAAAGTGCTTTGGAATGCTCTGGGCCGATGTTGATGCGGGGCTATGTGAGACCACTTATCGCTACGCGCATCAAACAAACGCTAAAACGATTGGTTTGCAGGTCTTCAAAGTCTAAATTCTTCAGCAGCATGCGTTATTGTTGATAACAAAGAGGAGAAAGTAAACCTCAGCCGCCGTGGTTGAACCTGTGGAAAAGATACCAGTCCAAGCGTTCCTGCTACAAGATCTTGTCACTTTGTACGCCATTCAAGGAGCTCCAGAGATGCTTCTTCGGTTCAAGAACCTTCTCGTAACTTCTAATCATTGGCATTATGTTGTCTCTATCACCTTTGTCTACTGCCAAAGAGATTGAAGTGCTCATTGCAAACCTTACGAGCCTCGCGAAGTCATATGATGCAAGTCCGGGTCTTCATGGCTATCTCTCTCAAGTTCAGTTGATGGCAAAAGCAAAGGAGATCCCCAGACTCCTGGTGTCGCCTGATCAGTCACCAAATTACCATGCCTGAATGTGGGCGATTCACCCCCAAGCCAGAACTCCCTGATATGGTGTAGATGGCAGAACTCATTGCCATCGGCACTTTCATGAAGCTGAAGGTCCTGGATTTAATCCCTGAGACAGGATCGCTTTATCTTCAAGACCTGTCGAAAATCGCTGGCGCACAAGATTCTTTGTTGGGTGAGTTGATGCGTGACAGCGGGACAAGTGAGCTGACTTTAAGACAGAAAGAATGGGTCGCATTGTTAGGTGAGATCAGTCAACCAATTAAAGGGGAAGCAAGGACTAACAAATGATAAGCTGCGACTGGATTTCTAGATCAGACTAGTGTCGAAAGAGGGAAATGTAAGCATACTAGATTTTCACGGCCATATCTCCTTTCGACACCCGGCCCAGGACACTTGTTTCTCGCCATGTATGATGAATGGTTCAAGAACATGGTCAACTTTGATGACTACCTTGATGACCGAGGACAGCTGTGAGCTGCGCATGAACCCGATGACCCATTGAGAAATTCATATACTTGGCCTCACAAGCAGGATGGAAAGCCTGTGTGGAGAATAATGCCTGAAGATCCGGAGAAGATACAGACAGTTTAAATTGGAATTTCTGGATTGGATGTGGCAATACCAGTCACCGGCCATCTCGATTTCAGTGTTTTGAAGACCGAACACGAAAGAATTGAATTGGTTGACGTTAGAGGTGGTCATAGTGAATGTTTGAGGGGAATCTTCGACAAGCATCCTGATTTGAATCCAAAGAAGTGTATCTTACTTACAGGAAAGACCAGATGTTATTGATATGGCAAAGCAGGGTAGAAAATTGCCAGAAGGATTGATCTATTCTGTCCACGACTTCAAAACGGAGCAGCCGATCAAAGGTGCGGAAACTCCGAACTAAAGACCTATGCTGAAAATTTTCAGGTGTCAAAGCCTACTACTTCATGCGAATGATACCGCACGACTATGCTGATCCAGTTTGCATCAACATTCTGGCCCCAATGTCACAAAATATGGCACTTGATTCCCGTGTTCTAATTTACGACATGGTGATTCCAATGAGGGTTGACGAGGCTACCTTTACATCCGCGGTTCTGGACAACGCAGTTTTGGCAATGGGAGGTCAGGAAAGAACAGATGCTGGATTCAAGAACCTTCTCAAGGCAGCTGGAATGGAATTCGTGAAGGTTTGGAGAGCGCCTGGTGTTCCAGGAGGATGCGTGGAGGGTAAATTGGAAACATAGGCTCAATTGATCGATAGTTACATGGACCCTTTATCGTAGGTTATCTGCAGTTACTCGAGACTTGTACTCAGGCATCTGGCGCCCAAACTTCCATCCATGTGCCTATGTCCCCCTTTTCGATTTGATAAGCCCAGTACTTCCGCACCACATCGTCTTCAGGCGCAGGATCACCCGGCTTCCAATCTGGTATCCATACACCACCTCGAAGACTTCCATAGAATTTGCCTGTATCGCTCCCGATGATTCTAACTTTGGGGCAGTTCCATCCTGGGTCGTCTCTCATCTCGTCACCTATTTCCCACTGAAGTTGTCGTGAAAGATCCCGGCCGTTCTGGGACAATTCCTGCCTCATCACCCGCTCGTCCATGATGATTTCTACCTCTTTCAACCTTTTCATCTTCTTCAGCGTAGATATGTGATATCGACCAAAATTTGTACAGTCTACAACAACAACCTTCAATCGTTGAATGCCACTGAGCTCCTCCATACCAAGATATGCCAAGTCCTTGTCCGCCATCTTTATTACATCTTTATCAAAGGAAACATATGTTCGACATCCTGAGCGAGCGATTCGGAAGAGGGGTTGGTAGACTTCGAGGGCTTCGGCGCGCGATTCGGGTGAGACTTGGAGGGTTGGAGGTGGCGGGACATTGGACGTAAAGCTTTGAGCATACATTTTGGGTTGGGAAGCGGATGTACGAGCTTTGTTGCAGGTCATATGAAGTATTCGGGAGCTTGGGTTGGCGTGAGACCATATTTTGAGTCGTAATTCGGTAGGGAGGCGGGGGAAGGGATGGAATTGGAGGGGTTCGAGGGAGAGATGTGAGAGTGATTCTGCGGCTGTTAGCTGGTATCAGTCTAGAATTGATAGAGCTACCTGTCATTGTGGGTTTTGCAGTGTCGGATCTTGAGGATTTGGGGGAGATCTATTTGTGGAAGAAGGTGTTTGTGTGTGGTGTGTTCGTTGATGAAGGCAGCGGCCGTACGTTGTGAGTGGACCCTTGCATGTTTGTCCCACATTTCTCATGATAAGCATTTCTTCCCAGATGCTTGTTATTAGTCGTTCACACTTACTTGTAGGTGAAGTGAGGCCGCACAATATGTAAAATGGCACCAATATGCAAAATCTCGCGTTCTTTTTGTGATACTATGCCACTAATCATTAATTTATCCCCGACCAACTATATACAAGAGATACCTATAGTCACAGATTACGAGGATATGATGCTCATGTACACACATCGGCAAATTCTTTTGGGTTGTCAGTGGTGCCAGTGGTGCTAGTGGCGGGCCGTCAGCAAGAGTAGTAGTGACTGGGACAAGATTGGTTCTACTCTCCACCCTAATTACTCTGTAGCGTGGCAAGCGTTTGACAGGGTAGATTGTAGGTGAAAATGATCGTGCCAGCCTGGCCACGCTACACTCTAAACCGGGGGGAGAGCACCCGAAGGACCTTACGGAGTACGCTTTTGTGACAGGGGGCTACCCTGGGACCTTTGAATCCGAAAAATCTCTGTGATGTACCTGATCTGCTCAATATAAGCAATGCATGGTCATGGGAGAATTGAGACTTCTGGTATAGCAGTATATCCCAACGATAGAGGTCACCAGTGGGGTAGTGTGTTGGGTCTTGTTGGCTCTCTTTCCGATCATCTGGAGACGGAGCATTTCTCCATTCTTGTAAATATCTATCCAGCAATTGACAGTTAGTCTTGATCATCAACGCATTATAATTAAGTGTCAGATTGTGTGGTAGGAAATCAGTGTTCTCTCGAAATTCTAAAGTTGGAGTACATCTGTGGTTCTTGGGAACTTGATATTCTTGGGGAATTGATGATAGAAAACAAGAAATGTCTCGTATTTATTTTCCCACTTTGTAAGTCGTCTTTGATAGATTTCCAGGACTCAAGTACGTATATCACGATAGACATAATTGTGCAAAGAGCGTGACATCAACCTAACGCTGGTATTCTGTTGGGAATTGTTCAGGCCAGAGAACCAAGTGATGGTTATCTATATATGCTAAGAAGTACAGTTCAGTTCTCATTAGCTAGGGTACAAAGACCTTGTAACTGATAGTATATTAGGGTTGCAAGAGTATTAAATCCTATCAAGATTGAAAGCTTGAAAAGAGTCATTTACAGAGGCAGGAACCAACGCCGAAACCTCGGGCCACTTGGAAATATAGCGGACTGACTTGCTACGATTGTCGCCTCATGCGAGAACACAAACATTGTCAGGAATGGGCTTTCCGTGTGCTGATCTCCCTATCACAATCAGTGGCCACATTTCTCATCCTGCTCAAGGTCAACATGTTGAGTTTCAAGAAGGGCTCGCGCTTCCCGGTTCCACCTGGCATGTAATCCGATTCCCAGCGATTCAATAGACATTTATCAAGTCGAATCGAATTACTGCACATTGACTGTGACTTTCGAAAGATACAAAGAGAAGCAGGTGAGTAAGTGGAGGAAATAGCTTGACACGCTAAACTCAAAGGAGTGAGCCCCTTGGCGAATGCCCTGCACCTGGAGCTTCTTCGTTGATTCTTCACGCAATCTGGAGCACCAAACAACATCATCAGCAATAGTTCGCCAATAGCTGTATCTTCTTGCAGTAGGCCGTTGGCCAGTCATTCTATCCAGACCCAAATTGTGATGCTAACAGAGGAGTATTCCAGGCCCAAAGTGCAAACGTCCACAACCTTCTGCTCACCCAACTCCTCCTCAATCGAATGCAAGCATACCCTTTCGTCCACGATAGTTTCGGAAGATAGCAGGCTCATAAGTGCTGCCCTCGAAGTATACAGTTGTTTTTGCATGTGAATCTCGCGCGAACAAGAGCGACGGTCCAAGATACAGTTGCACACAGCTTATTTCAGCTCCAGTTAACGAATGCTTCTCCGTACGACTTTGTATGCAAGAACTTTCTGAGAATATGTAGATACAGAAAGATAGTAGGACGAGGCGGAGGACCTGCGACCGTGTGCAAGTGGCTATTACAACAGTCCTTGACAATACTTGGTGGTCTGGATGCTTAGCTGCGTCTACCAGCTGCATATCTTCATTTCTGCGAAGAAAGCGTCTTTCTAGTCGTTTGAGTTGAGGGTACCTGCTTTTATACACTGGGGTAGTTTTGGCGAGGAGCCTGTTTGCGTTCAAGCTGACCTGGTGGCAAACAAGACCACTTACAATTGAAATGTCAAGTCTGATCATTTTGGTTGTTTTGCGGCTAAATGATCTACCACATTTGATCAAAGAGAGTTGTTGGCTCTAGTGCCATACCATCACATTCTTCGAGTGAAGGGTATAAAACAGTTGCATTGCTGCTAAAGAGGTCTTTGAAGTTGTTAAATGATTCATTGAAAAAGGATTCTAGGTCAATCTTATTGGTTTTATGACCTCAAATAAACAAATCACAGATAGCTGTGATGTGGCATCGCCACGACCCATTAAGCATTCTCCGTCACGGCATCTGCTTGTGAGCTGCAATACTTCACTCCTTCTCATACATCACGAAACCAAGAACAGTGCCTTACCACCACCACGCGAAGTCCGTGGGGACAACACTTGGCGTTACACCCTACCCCTTGTGGAAATACTCCGATTCGACAGGTCCTCTGTTATTCTTCCAATCTCACATCTTGTAACTCCCACGTGCGCGAACGCGGAATTCTGCCAATATTCTAATCTAAAGACATCAACATTCAGACACAGAGCGATGGACATAGGTAGCATTCTTCACCAGACCTTCAACCACGACCATCCTTTGATCAAGTGGTGGCGTTATTGCTCAGGAAGTAGTATTTGCCCGAATGCTGACCCAGCCCCAGACGTACGAAGACTCCCTAAAGCTCTTATACCACCTTCATCTCGTCTTTGGTATTGCTAGTTTCGTAGAATGTTTTCATGGGGTATCTGACGTTACTATTTCACAGGCCAGGCCTCGCCGAGGATCTTGATCATGGCAATCCTCCATAAATATGATTACATCTTTGCTTTAACCACTATTTTCGCTTTTCTTGATGCTTGGAACATTGGTACGTTTGTCCTTAGGTGGTAGTTACGCAAAGCTAATGTTGAAAGGCGCAAATGATGTCGCGAATTCGTTTGCAACCTCGGTCTCGTCCCGGTCATTGACGATGAAGCAGGCTCTTGCGATCGCAACCGTCATGGAATTCTCTGGCTCTGTTTCTGTTGGATCCAGAGTTGCGGACACGATTCGCACCAAGATCATCAACCCGGAGCTCTACAAAGATGACGCCGCGGTCTTGCTCCTCACAATGATGTGTGCAATAATCGGATCTTCTATCTTTTTGACCATCGCCACACACAACGGGCTACCCGTTAGCACGACGCATTCTATTATCGGTGGTCTCGTCGGGGCTGGAGTAGCTTCTGTTGGAATTGAAAAGATCAGTTGGGGTTGGGGTGGTGTTTCTCAGGTCTTTGCCGCTTGGTTTATTGCTCCCGGGATCGCGGGGATCATTAGTTCGATACTCTTCCTGATCACCAAATTTGGCGTGCTCAAATTTCGCGACGCCGTGCAGCGGGCATTCTACTCGATTCCGTTCTATGTCTTTCTCACATTTGGCGCAGTCACAAGTAAGTTTAAATCTAACGCCTCTGTTAGAACTTTTCTGATGAAAAATAGTGCTTCTCGCGTGGAAAGGGGTTGAAACTCGTGTGGAACTGACAGCGGAACAAGTTTTAATTTCTGTCTTTTCTGTTGCCGGAGGGTCCTCAATTCTTTGCACCATCTTCGTCCTTCCGTATTTATGGAGACGAATCATGCATGAAGATTGGCAGCTTCAATGGTTCCAAGCTTGGAGAGGCCCTTATCTGTTAAGACTCCCTCCTCCGCCATCGCCTCCTCCTGGGGTCAAAAAAGTAAACATAAAAGATTATTACGGAGGTCACATGAATACAGCAGAAGTTGATGTCCTCCATGCATCTGAAAGCATGATGAAATCAGTTCAATCATCTTCGACCGCTTCGGATTTGAACAGAGATGAAGAATTCACACCCCTTCCGCCACCAGCGATAGACTTTGTTCGCGATACCGCTGTCCACCCTCCTCGTCTCGGTCCAGCTCGTCCTGAAGGACCTTGGAACAGCTGGCGAGTATTGTGGTGGCAATGCGGGAGGATTCTTTTTCATGGGCTGGAGCAAGATGTGATCTCAATGCAGAAACGCAGCAACATCTTCTCATTTGACATTGCCGAGATGCATGCTCGAGCCCCTCGATACGACAACCGGGCAGAGTACATGTACAGCGCTCTTCAAATCATGACAGCTTCCGCAGCTTCATTTATTCACGGAGCTAATGATGTTGCAAATGCAATGGGACCATTCACATCAGCATTCTATATTTGGAAGACGGGGAAGGTAGAGAGTACGGCGCCCGTTCCGTACTGGGTGCTGTAAGTACAGGTTGTTCTCGAACCATAGGCGCAAACACTAGCTAACGCATTTAGCGTCTTTGGGGGAGCATCTATTGTGTTGGGACTATTGACATATGGGTATCAAGTCATGCGGAACATGGGAAATAGGTTGACTCTAATGTCTCCATCGCGTGGATTTTGTATGGAGCTGGGGAGTGCCTTGACTGTTCTTATGGCTACAAGACTGCGATTGCCTGTGTCAACGGTGAGTAAGTTATGATTTATTTGGATGTTTGCTGACAAGTTTAGACTCAGTGTATGGCGGGGGCAACTGTGGGTGTCGGTCTCGCAAATGGAGACTGGCGGTGTATAAATATTAGGCTGGTCGCTTGGATCTATCTCGGATGGTTCATCACTGTGCCGGTAACGGGTGTCATTTCTGGGTGCCTCATGGGCATCATTATGAATGCTCCTCAGTGGGGACGTCCAGTGTGAGCTAAGCTCTCGTCTTCCCACCTCGCCAACCCTTCAAATCAACAAGGGAAATTTTGTATTTGGAACGGAACGAGAACACGTCTCACCATACAAAAGAGTTGGGCATCCTTAACAGAGCGCGAAGGCTCAGAAGCTGGTCCAGCTGCCGCGACCTTAGCAACCAAAACACTACTTTTCTCGATCGATTCATACTTTCAATCAAACTCACGTCACGATGATTATGTGCACTCGAAAAGATATTTTTTCCAAGACGTAAAGCTTAGGATAGCTTAACTTTTAAACGAAGCCCTGCAGACAATTGGAACCTTCCTACCCCTCCCTCACGCCCCGGTATGCTTCACTCCAGGAATCTCATCCCACGACACACCGTGCTTCGAAATACCACCTCAAAATCTATACCTGTCGCAACCCGCGCTTCACCAGCTCTTCACCAGCCTTGAATCCTTCCTTCCACGCAGCCCAAGCTTCAGAGTCCCATCTTTCCCAACAATCGACACGCGATACATTCACAACTTCTCGCTAACTTCATGACCTAGCTTCCACATTCTATCCTCCCGCTCATTGCACGATGATAGTTTTGATTCCAGCAGATCTCTTGTCATTCCGGCGTTCGCAACGATGTAGTCAAGGGTGAGGACGAGTTAACCCGACACGATTATGAGGAGGAAAACGATTTTGAGGAGAGATAATTTGGACAACAACAGTCGAGAGGGAAGATTTGGCGAAGATTATGGTGATTCCATCGGCAATTTCGGGTGTACAGAAACAAGATGTTCGATTGAGGATGATTTGTTAATTCTTCTCTACCGAACAGACATGAGGAAGCGCAGCTGGTGGCAAGGGTCTGATTGAACCAGATATACTCTTTGTTGGTGTTTTCTCGGTTTGCAAAGAACGAAACAGATACAGTAGATGCATGGACTTGTATCGCTTTTTTTTTGCGAGAACACATACTTCCATATGATGGTGCAGTTAATATAGTTCATACGATCCCACTTCGATCACCTTCCATTCCTTAGTCAAAATGTCGATGCAAAAGCGGGAGTTGCAAGGCGAGAACTTGCATGACTGGATGTTGATCCCCCGCCGTGACGATCATACTCTTCTTTCTGCAATCTCTAGTCAGTAGAGTAAGCGCGCGATACCAAAGGAAATATATGTTAGCATCTGATTCATGGCCCGTGAATCACCAAAATATAGAAGAAAAAGGACAAAAGATGAAATGAAGACCCCACGGATAAAATTTTGCATGGACCTTAAAAGAACGGAAAAGAATGCGATCTTTCGTCTATCGGTAGTTGTGAAATGCGAACGTTTATTCATTGGAAGGTGTGGGGGTTTCGCTTGAGGTGTAGACACCAACAAAACCGGGAGTTCGCGTTCATGGAACATTTGAAAGATGAAATCTGGAGTATTTGATCCCTCACATACGTCAAACGTAGGGTTTCATACTCGGACAATCATTCTCCACTCCATGAGAGTATCTTGGGCTATTGTATCTCAGCCCAACTTGAGGAGGACTAGGCTGCCATCCGATTTGGCGGGGGAGAGCAAAATGAATATCGGGCTTTTCTTTTGGGTGACATTAATAGACACAATAGGATTCAAGTGAGTTGAAGTTAAGATGAAGAAAGTTTGGGTAGACATGCATGGTATCGTATTCGCTCCATACAGTCAGTCAATCTGGGGGTTGAAATTGTTGAGGCGTGGGTGTGATTCTCGTCACTTCTGCTCAAAGTACGTGCAGCGTGTCAAAGTACTATTGTTTTAGACGATGTCGAAATTTTTCTTCTTTAATTTGAAAGATTAAGGCTTTGTTCAATTTCTATATTTCGAGACCAAAGGGTGAGATGAGCATCAAGGCATCAGACCAGCCACAGTGCATCAAATGTGACCAGTGGGCCTCAACACTTCAAAAGTTTCGAGGAATACAACAAGCTGGGTACTATTTCAAAACCTTGGTGAGCTGTATCGCATATCTTCTTTCTTAATTTGTCATCTGTTCAACAAAAGACATAATTATTCTGCCTGCCGAAGATCTTTTCCAGCACGAACAACTCATGGCACCTAGTGATCAAGACCAAGCATTCCACTGTAGTCTTTGTGAAAATCAAACAAGTTTACGTTGTAGAGAAATGGAAGTCACTTCTTGAATCAGCACTCGACCGGCTCATATATAGTACAGGCTTTATCAAGCCTAAAGTATTGTGTAAATTTCCAACATCTAGAAGTGTAAAGTGTAAACTCGTCCCATCTGCTGCTCCTCTGTCCAATTACAATTATTTTGATCGGCCCGTCAATCATCCGGATTCCGTGGCTCATGTCTTCATTTATAAGGGTAGCAAGTCCTCATCACGCTGGGTCCCATCAAGTTGTTCTAATGCTCTTAACAGTTCCATTACCTGTTACTGCTCCCAGGCACTTTCCACCGTTCCTATCCATAATCCGACAGCACGTAGCAACAGCAAGATGACACACTTCCATGGCTATTCTCGTTGGTCGCTCAAATCCCCTTTCGAGACTCTACAAAGCAGCAGCGACTAACAGGGCACCTCCAAGAACACCAGCGCCAACTCTCATTCTCGAAGCGGCTCCCGTCGGCACCTGAAGAGGTGCACTAGTGACTCTAGTTGGAGCGACGATGGAGGAAATGAAGGAGCCAAAGCTTGCAGTTGCCCCTGGCGCAGTCGTAACTGCTCCTGGAGCAGTAGTGGTAGTTTTGGTTCCGGTGGTTGCTGGTGCAGGTGCAGCTGCAGCAGACGAAGAAGCAGGCGAGCTTGACGCGATAAATTCACAGAGTTCATTGACAGTGCCAAGAGTGCCTTTACAGAAGTAAGTAGGAATTATGGGAATGGAAAGGTATGACCTACCAAAGGCTTCTTCAGTCGAGCATCCTCCGAGGACACAAGGAGTTGCGCTGGTGGTAATCGCTGTTCTCTTGTCTCCGCACTGGCACTTGTAATCTGATACACCGCATCCTAGAATTTTATAGATGTATTAGTATATTATATCATGTTGGGTTGATCTTGAGACAAAAATGAAGACAACGGGGTTGCTGTAAATGCGTGACCCATGGAAAAAAAAAGTCTTTAGATCACAATGACTTACCAGCAGCGGCTGCGCTTGTTGCAAGACAAGTCAACGCACACGAAGGAATCTTTGCGACAATGCTAGATAGCTGTGCATTTACAACAGTAGCTGCCAAAGCAAAGATTGCCAATGAGAAGCGCATCTTCAACAGATTCTTATGCTGTAGCTGTGAAAAACGAGTGTGTTGCTTTGAAAGTTGTATGCAAGAGAAGCTCGAGTGCAACGTACAGTAGAGCAAGTTACAGATGGGAAAGAGAGGAAGAAAACCGAAAAGAGGAGAGGTCCTTCCATGCTCATAAGTGCAGAATTGTAAGCCAGGTTGACATGAGGAAATTGCAAGCTAGCCGTCAACATCAGACCGAGGGAAGTCAATGCGGGGGGACACAGATTGAGAACAGACAGGGGAGCTGAGTTTTTGGTCTGCCCTCCCGTCCCTGAACCTTGGCCACATCAAGCCTTCGGATAAGAAATATATGTCCCTATTCAGGAACTTGGTCCGTTCCTGGTGTCTTTCCTCTAGCGTTGGGAAGGGGAGGGTTCCCCTCTTCTGTGACTTCATAGGTGCCAGGGTGTTGGGCAGGATTTTACTATTGTACTTCCTAGACACATGAGAGCCTCGGGAGGCTATGAATCAATTCCCAATAACTCATCCAACATACCAAAGAGGTAGCCAACGACTTTTTACGAAGTAAGGGGTAAACACCGAGATTTGGAGTTTCTATCTAGTTACACCCAGATTATCCAATCAAATGTTCGATCTTGTGAGTTGCTCGGCAAACGCCACCAGCGCTTCAAGCACCGAATGTTTTTCTCTCTGCACTCGGATATGTTCGGAGACACTTCAAAATTTATCGAAATACAGATGATATGTGTGCCATCCCGTCTTTATATCGAGTGTGTCATTGCTTTGCAGCACACGTGGGGTGTCGAGTGAAAAAGACAAGGAAAAAGTGCGCCTCTTGACCACGATCAGATAAGATTAATCAGATTAGATAAAAAAAGCTTGACGCCTCTTCCGATCTCGGTCTTTTTGTTCCCAGCGGTGTACTGTAGCCTCTGAGATGAAAAACAGTCTATTGACGAAAATCCCTCATTGGTAATGATGCAAATGACAAATAATACAGTTGAGGAACAAAAAGTAATTTGACTTACTTGAAAATTACTTGGGATCCGTGAGGGTCAAAGTTCTTTCCAGTTGTAGGGGCACAGGGTCGTTTAGCGAAATGCCCAAAATTGATAATTGCACCTCGCAAAAGCCATCGCTGGCCCACACGCCAGATGCACTGACGGGCACGGAGTCATGTCCTGATTTTGGTGGGCGCTGTCTAAGAGGCACAGATGATTGCACGGTCAATACCTGTCATCCAAACAACGAACACGAACAAACTAGTCATTGGCATGTGCTTTGATGTCTGATTCCCAGTTTCCTGATTGAATCTAGCTGGACCCTCCCGCCTTCCATCTTAGTCAGGTGTACATCGTTAATATGAAGGAGATGAGATACTAAGTTGCTTCGGGTCGGTCTAAATATGGATGTTTAAGATGAACAATAAATCAAGTCTTGGAGTAAGTCACCAGCGAGAATGTCAATGCCTCCTGTGCTGGCGTCCTCAATCCCAAAGGAAATGAAAAGTACGTCATCAAGATAACCATGATACTTCTGCCCCTGCTCCTTCCAACTCATAGATGTAACATAGAACATCTGATCCTCCTTCCTTTGCGCATCCTGGGGTTCCCTCTTCACTAGATTCCCCTGTTTCTCACCCCGCCCATGAATCCAGAACGGCTGTTTGGAAATCCCGTGCATGCCAAACGGCGCCATATGTTGGAAGAGCATGATATACGGCTCGTAAATTGAGTGAAAATGATAATACTTCTTGTGTTGGAAAATGTGAAAGATAAATGTCGTGAAATCGTTGACTTCACACGAAGGATCTGACCTCTTGCAAAGTGTGATCGAAAGAGAATTTGTCGCCTGATGGATGCTCTCCTTGTCTGGAGGCGCAGCGGAGGCTATCGTGGGCATCAATCTCTTCAGACAGTTCTTGTCCACTGCAGCTGCTTGCAGTGCAAGATTCTTGCCCACTGAGCCATCATCGTTAAGTTTTGAAAAGCTACGCGTTGGAGAGACATCGTGATGGACATACTTCTGCCCCGACGAGTCCCAGAAGATAAACCAATTCTTCTCCAACATCTGATAGGGGCCAGGTTTTTGAAGTTCCGTGGCCTTCCTGAATTCAGCCTGTTTGAAATCCTCAAATCCCCAGTCCAGGAGAAGCCTGAAGTCGACCATCCACATGCCGAAACAGGTGAGATCAGAATTGGAGCCATAGATCGCGAATGGTATTGTTGGTCCGTAGAAGACTCTAGCATCATGAGGTCCTATACTGAGCGCTAGGCCAGTGGGATCATTCTCTGAACAATTGTCGCCTGTGGTCGCGGCGATGGGAAGGATAGATGGTGGCTTCGTACATTTCAATGTTCCCAGTTCAAACATGGCATTGCACACAAGTTGCGCATGCCACACTGTTTTGTTGACAGCACTTTCTTTTTCTTGCGCAACAATAATCCACACATCCTTTAAGTGCGGATGAGGGATGATGTTTGGGTTCAAGGCGAGGTGATCTCCAAATTCGATGGGGAAATATGTCTTGTCTGGTCTTGAGAGCGAGAACAGTTCGCTGTAGGTCGCGGTGCTGCTGCCAGAATCTTGGAACCCCGTGGGGATCTGGTCCTGCGACTTGCTCAGAGGAATATCCACATGAGTAATGGTGATTTGGTTGGAAATGACTCCAGGTCGTTGGGGCGCTGGAAAAATGTTGGCAGTTAAGGTCTGATTGAACTTGATGATCAAGAAGAAGGCAATGACGAGAGCTGCGGCAATCAGAAACAGCCGTCTGGTTGGGCGAGCTTTCATTGCAGCCAGAACGGGAGTAATCCTCTCATGGGTATTTCCAAGTAAAAGTCGCAACTTTCTCTGTCGCAACCCAGAAGACGTCGGGACGCAACGAACGTGAGAGATTGAAGAGCCGTGGCTAGATTTAGCGAGTCTGCGACGACGCTTCCCCAGATCTTCACGCTCTCGGACAGCAGTGGGGCTCCAATTTCGGGTTGTCGATCCTAAGTTGCGGAGCTTCCTCGGGCCACTTCTCGTCGTATCAAGCGATCATCTACAACAACTGGATTTAGAAGTTTTGCCACGGAGATGGATGACAACGGGAAAGTGTAGATTCAGGAACCTTGGAAAGACGATCCTTTCACATGAGATTTGAGATGAGAAAACATGCATTGGGGAAAGTTACGCCGCCGTCTCTGTTAAGAATACTGTTGGAAAGCCTCGGGGGCAAGCACCAAAAAGGGGTTCAAAACCGGTACAGTATTGGACAGGGGGTCCTTAGTATGACCGAGATGCGGGGGAAAGCTCGGTACCTCGATGTATTCTTCTTGTTGGGTTTTTGTTTCTGGCATGCTTGTGCTTGAAGATATTGTGACATGCAGCAAATCCGTTTGGGAAAGTAGAGGAGCTTTCAGCGTACTGACCACCCCCACTCACCCTGTAGCTTAGACCACTTGGCAACCTGGAAGTCAGTGCCCTTTGACTGAGTACACAACAAACAAATGCAACATAGAAGGTCAACAGGAGACGTGTATAGCTGAATGCATTCAACGTCAATAATCAAACATGATCGCCGTTTTATATCATTAATAGAAATTCTTGTATGTACAGTACAATTAAAGCAACATATCATCCAAATCTAGACCAGACCAGCCAGACCATTAAGATTTCAACGACGGAGCCTCAGAAGCAAGCATCCTACGATACAACCAATGCGCGAATCGCAAACTCGGCTGATCAATCATTCTTGTTGTCAAATCCGCAATCCACAGAGTGACAGGCAAGAGAATGATTTGCGGCAGAAGAAGATTGAACTCCAGTCCCATCGGTCCAGTATTTGGGAGGGGCATTCGATTTGCCCATCCTGGGATCCAAACAACATTACTCGAATTTACCCAGCCAACAGCAGCGTATATTCGATCTCCTAAAATTTTCAAAATGGGCCCGTGGACCAGATACAATCCGAATGAAATCCTTCCCAAGTATTGATTAAATCTGTTCTCGAAAAAGCGTCTCAGCCAGGGGATGCTCGAGACTGACGAGACAACAAAGATGGAGGCCCAGAAGAGATAGAACCACTTAAATCCAAAGACAGCTTGTGGTTTCAAGAAAGAGAGGAGGTACCATCCGCCTGACTTCTTCATATCCTCGAACGTGTTATTATTAGATGGCACCCCTCCAAGATACAATCCGAAGACAAGCAGATGGTAAAAGATGACCGTCTTGAATGGTTCCAATTGCGATAGAAATCCTGGAAGATTTTTGCTTTGGCTGAGAAGATGCAAGTCGCATAGAAGCGTTCCCGACAGAAACATTGCAAACAGAGTACCGTCCACGACATAGATGAAGTACCAGATCAGTCCGACTTGGCACCACAATCTGGCATTACGAGTACATCGAGAGAGTGCGATCAGGGTAGAGTAAACCAGAATTGAGCCCTTCATCTCTATTGGTATTGACCATAAGTGTTTGTTGTAGCTGAACCAGGGAACGTCGCTGGAGTTAAAGAAGAAGCTAAAATTCTTGAGCTCGCAATACCACTTCCAGATTTCGTCGCGATAGTTGGACTCTCGGTCGTCCCCTTCCGTCCAGATGCCAAAAACATGCCATATGGTGAGGTAAATGAAGGTTGTGGCGATGACAGGAAGATACAGACGAATCCATCTTCTGAAGAGGGCAGACCCGACATTCTCATTCAACTTGGCAATGTTCTCGGAGTGAATCAAGCTCAATGGTTTTGCCGAGAGGGCATAGCCAGATATGACAAAAAATACTGTGACGGCGAGATGACCACCAGTAAAGAACAGTCTGACGAAAGGTAAACAAGCAAAGTAATGATGGCCATCGAATCCAAATGCGTTTTCGAGATACTTTCCGCCCAGGTGAACCCAAAGATTGTGATGTTGCAGATACACCAGGAATGCTGCAAACCCTCTCAAGCCATCGAGATAGGCGGTCTTCCCAAGCTCTTTCCGTGGGGAGCGGCTCTTGAATGTGAATGATGTCTTTGCGAAGTCAATGATTTTGTTCCGAGCGACAACATGACGAGGGAGGACTGTTTCGTTTTCTTCCTTCCAACAACCAGTCTCGAGAACACCAGCGTCGAATTTGGAAGTCATTGAGTGTGCGGTGATGTGTATGATCAAGTTACATTAATCCGTATAGTTCACCATGGGGTTTGTCGTTCAAGAACCCTGGGAGCGAATTCTGAATGCCAGAGAACAAGAGGAGTATGAATCGGAGGGGGGTTGGGTGTGGGTGCATCAAGACCGAACATGGGTGGATGGGTACACGCCTTTCACATGGACCACTTTGGAGTGGATCATCCGAGGCTCCTGATCCACCACATGCGGGGTGTGATGATTGGATCTCCTGTGGTGGCCATGTCAAGGGACGGCATTGACCTGAGCACTATTTACGTTAACTTTGCTACCAGAGCTGAGGTGCTAATTGTGAAAATTGACACTTGCTTGAATGCTTGGTCCAGTTTAATCTTCGAGACTACCAGTCATTTATTAATAGCAAAAGTAAATCAGCTAGAGGATGGCGATTTTTGCAATGCAGTTCTCAGCTTTGAGGAAATGTGAGACGTAGGGTGGCTCGGGTAGGAATACTGCTGGCAAACACAGGTTTTCTCGAATGAGATGCGCGACTTCGACGGCCTCATGCATGCAACCTTTATCGGAGGTATGCCTTATCTCGGATCGAGGTACTAACCCTTTTCCACGGAACGACCAGCGTTCGATCAACCCGCCCGAGGCTGGCTTTTCACAACAACCACCCTTCCTCGGGACTAGCGAGTCACTTTGACTTGCGAGCTCGCTTCAGTTAGCTTGCTGTGGAAGTTGCAAGACTTATCTCGGCACCAGATTCCCCTTTGCCCCTGAACGAGGGCACATGCTGATTCACCAAGATTTATTAGTTTGATTGAACCTTGCTAAGAATTCTGGAGCTTCATCAGCTCTGGAATTGCCTTTGAGAAGCTCACGCTTTGATACTCTCACCAACTTTTCGAACACGAATTTGCTTCTTGAAGACCTCTTCGGTTCACTTCAAGATGCTTCCAATTCCTGCCACATCTTTGACTGCTCGCGTCCCAAAGCAAGTTCAAAGATGTATACCAGTTTACCTAGTCATCATTCTCGTTCTTCTGGTCCTCACCAATACCGACTTCAGTAGTAGCGGAAAACTAAGCAAACGACAATTACGCACCCAAAAAGTTCTCAAACCAGCAGCACCCGGCTCAAAGTTTCCAAAGAAGATATGGCAAACATGGAAGGTGGATGCACTTGCATTCAGTGAACGAGACTCAACCTGTGCGCGGACTTGGACTGCAAAGAACCCATCATACAGATACGAAGTTCTCACTGATGACAATGCACTGTACTTTGTGGAAACAAATTTTGGGCCAGATGGAATCAATCGTCCAGACATCGTCGAGATGTATCGCTCTCTCACCCTCAAAATCATCAAAGCGGATCTCCTTCGCTACTTGATCATGTATGTTGAGGGCGGCGTTTACGCCGATATTGATGTCGAAGCTCTCCGTCCAATTGAGCGGTTCATTCCTAACCGCTATAACGAGGGTGATGTAGAAATGGTTATTGGCGTTGAGATAGACCAGCCTGAGTACTCGGATCATCCCATTCTGGGGAAGAAGTCTAAATCCTTTTGCCAGTGGACGTTCATGTGCAAACCAGGGCTCCCTCTGATGCTCCAGCTAGTCGACAATATCATCGACTGGCTGAATGATGTTGCCGCGCAGCAAAAGAAGCCAGTGTCTGATATTAAGTTGGATTTCGATGAGGTACTGAGTGGAACTGGACCCTCGGCCTTCACAGTTGCAGTTCTCAAGGAGATGAGTAAGCGCGAAGGCCACGATGTTTCATGGGATCAGTTCCATGCACTTGCAGAATCCAAATTGATTGGTGGTGTTCTCGTCCTTACTGTGGAAGCCTTTGCCGCTGGGCAGGGCCATTCAGACTCTGGGAATCACAACGCCAGAGGAGCGCTGGTCAAACACCGATACCATGCTTCCAGCTGGCCATTGAATCACCCAAGATATAGTCATCCGGTGTATGGCGAGGTCGAGAGGTGTAACTGGGACAGCGAATGTGTCAAGCTGTGGGATATTAATAAGGCTGCGTTTGAGAAGCTTCCTCCGGGCGAGCAGGCGAAGATGATCACCATCAAAGAAGTCGCGGATGCGCAGATTGCCCAGCAAGAATTGCAAAAGGCGGCAGCAGCTGGAGAGAAGCAGGCCGCAGCATGATTTACCAGAGACGTGGTGGTTATCGGCTGATGCTGGCCAGGCAGAATGGATGGGCCATGGACACGGCGCAAGGTGGTTTGGTTTTGGGGACGGCGTTTGGTGATAATCAATATTTCAAGATGCCAGAGAGGCACGAGTGATGATGAAGAAAAGATGACCATCTGTATATAATAGATCAGCCAATATCCAATTGAACATGAGCGAGGATTCATTCCAAGCTGAGATATTCGTCGAGTTGTTGTGTTGAGAGTGGGAGAGAATGCTTGTCACATGACCGCCACCACGCAGCATTGAACAAGGCCGTAAAGTCACGGCGCGCCCTCCCGAGTTCGAGATTACAAAAGTCGTGTTGTAAAGAGCTCTCTGGTTGCGAGCCTCCTGTAGGGGGATTCCAGGCGGGAACATTCTTTGTTGGAACCTCGGCCAATCAGCTGCGTCCTCAGTGCACTTCGGGCGTCCTTCAGGCAGCTCCTTGGCCTTGCGGCTTCAACTTCTCAACTTCTCAACCTCACTACATCTTCCTAGCACTTTGCTGCCCAGATTCCTGATCAGCCGCTTGAGAAAATCCCAGAACAATTCCTAGACGACATAACAGAATACATTGAGATTAGGGTCGCAAGCTGGTTTGACACGCGGAACAAACACCGTGGACTACCATGCCTTGCCCGGAGACGAAGCGGACATATCTTGACCTCATCAATGCCTGCGATAGGTAGATTACTCTATCGTTTCATCATACCAGCCTACTAATCAATCCAGCTTCCCCTACGATGACCCTCTTGAAGCACCCCACCCTCACTGGTCCACCCTCTACCGTTTCTATCTCCCCGACGACCCTCGCCATCACGGCCTAATGCTCCCTTCCATCGTCGAAAAGATGCCTTGGACGTCTGACTTCATCGTCTCTCATACCAACCGTACCGTTCACCTCTCTCCAGCGGACAAGAACTACGCCACCTCCTGCACAGCAGCCTTCTCAAAACTCATCCAAGGCTCCATCGACCAAGACACATTCAAAGTCATCCACGGTCAGCACAGTGAACCTTACCCAATCATCGGCGCAAACTTCCCTGTCTCAATAGAGAGATACGCCAGCAATTTGTTTGGAATCATTTCACGGGGTGCACATCTTACTGTGTACACGAAGACAAAAGATGGAGAGCTGAAGATATGGGTGCCAAAACGTGCTGCTCATCTGTTCACTTTCCCGGGCTGTCTGGATACAACGGTGGCTGGTGGCGTTGCTGCCGGAGAGGGGCCGTATGAGTGTATGGTCAGAGAGGCCGAAGAAGAAGCTTCGTTACCAGAAGATCTGGTGCGAAAGTCTGCCAAGGCTGTCGGGTCAATCTCGTACGTTGGGATCAAGGATGTGAAGAATGGAGGCGATTCTGGAGAGACGGGTTTGTTTGCACCAGACTGTGTTTATGTTTTTGATTTGGAAGTGGAGGAGAGTGTGATGTGTAAGCAGAATGATGATGAAGTGGAGAAGTTCATGTTGATAAGTGTAGACGAGGTCAAGGAGGCACTCGGGAGAGGAGAGTTCAAGACGAACAGTGCATTGGTCATGATTGACTTCTTCATCAGACATGGAGTCATCAAGGAAGAAGAGGAGAAGGATTATGCGAATATTATGGCAAGATTGCATCGGAGGTTGCCTTTGCCTACTGCCCCACAATGAATTGGAAGCTCGATTCCCCACCACATTCGGTAGAAAATCACTGTTCATTAGATCTCAACTTCAGTCTTCCATTCTTCTCCTTATTTGTCTCTTTTCATGACCTATATTGACCAGCATCTGTAAGAGCTGACTTTATTATCGAAACCATGAGCTGTCAAAGACCTGGACAATATCAAGTCAGCATTTCCTTCCGCATGGACCTTTGATGTGATGACTTACGGTATTCCGTTGAAAGAGCTCACTCCAGCAATGTATTCTCCAAGACACCTGTGATCACTAGAAATTGCGGATGGTCACATTCGAGCGACTCGCCCTGCCTTGGCTCTGTAAGCGAGGTTCAGTACGACGCTCTGTTCACAACAGAGGGGAATTGCACCACTAGATGCACAGCTCTATTTGATCAAATGAATTATCACAACGACTACTGCCCCAAGCGTCTGCCAATATGTTTGCTTTGTTGGTTCTTGGTCTTCCACGATTGCGCACCAACGAACGCGCCTGACTTTGAGATATTTAATTAAGTGAGACAGACTGGCACTTAGATTTTTGTGTTGGATTGGTACAAGGGCTGCAAAGTCAGAGCGAGCAAGCACATGCATGAGTGCTCTCTAACCTCTATATCATAAGTAATTACATGCGTAAGACAAATGTACAAGTTGAAAACCCATTGCTACCTAGCTATTGACGCAAAAACATGATTCTAAGTATGTCTGACGGTCAGAACTCAAGCTCAATGACATTTCAACAACTGGGCAGACCCATTTTCAAGCAAAACCCGTGCAGATTCATTTCTAAAAAACCCACATCTTTTGGACAACATGAAACAAATAATTTCCCACGGGAAAACACATCCCTTCTCATTTTACATCTAGGAAATAACTGTTCTGGTATTGATCGAGCATCTCAGTCGTCTTGTTTTCTGCGCTTCCGTTTTTGCGGTGTAGGCTGGGTGCCAGGTGAAGGAGGAGTGAGTCCGCGTTTCGCTGAAGCTGTCGAGTCCTTAAACTTGTCTTCATCTCCTCCCACGGCTCTCATCTCTTGTTGCGAAGATCCAGGATTTGACATTTGAGTAAAAATTAAGCCGTTGTTGTCGCGGTGATTGTTGTTGCGTTTGTGATTGGTAATCCCTCCGTGACCCTTGGACACTTCCTCCCCAATGTCCTCGTCTAGGAGGTGCAAGACTGCTCGTCTCCATGCATTCACTTGTTTGATATGGTTCTGGTTGTGAAAATCAACAAGCCCAAAGGTATATGTGAAAAACACATAGCGGTTTAGCAGAGTGTCTGTAGCACGAAGGACAATTTCAAGCTTTGCAGGCTCATCTTGATGTATCATTGCATCAGTCTTATCAACCAGGAGATTGGCCTGAGAGAGGTACCTGGACTTATAGACTCTAATGTTTTGAGTGTAGAGGAATGTTGTCACCCCTTTGCCAAACAGACGAATAAAGGTTCTCCAACGCCAGGAATTAAGCCAGAGGACCTCCTGTGCAACGTTAAAGTTCAAAAGACTGCGATGCCGATACTGTTGTACGTAGCGTACTCCAGCCGAAGCAACAGCCTTGATCTCGCACTTCGTCAGGTCTCGAGCGGAAGTATGAGCCATCTTCCAATCTAGGAGGTCTAAATTCTCGGAAAAGTGAAATATGGTGCCTGGCGGTGGGGGCCATGGTAGCTAATCATGTGTTAGTCTGGTCGATGGGATGAGAAAAAGGACTTACCTCGAGTGCTGGTCTTTGCGATACCGAGTCTCTTTGTAGCGGTTGGATAGCACCTGCTTTGAAAGGAAGAGAATCCGGGATAAAGTCCTTGTCTGTGACAGCCCGATCTTGTCGAGTCATATCAAGAAACATGCGAGGCTCGGCTAATCGAGAAGGTCCAGCAATCGAGGCATTGCCCGTGATGGCCGAATCTCCTGGTGGAACACTGTGCAGAGTGACTACATCCCCTGGAAGTGTAGCGGAACATCCGATTGACTGATCGAATGGATAACCCATAGCTTCATCGAGTATCTGTTTGAGTGTCACAGGCCGGAAGATTGGAGGCCCCGCACGAAGAAGAGTTGCAGATCCAACAACAATCTCCAACGGTACGCTCGGATATTGTTGACATGCACTAGAAGACAGCACGGGCTCGTCGGATTGGGACAGGAAAGGCTCAATGATTTCTTTCTCTAGGGCTGAAGTATTTTGTGGAGCGGGACCGGAAGACATCACCTTAGGTCGGGGATTCAAAACTTGAATAGTAACGTCATTTCCCGCAGTAAGATGTTTTCGAGGCTCATCTGGCAGAGATTTTTGTTGTTTAGCAGTTGAGTTCTTGTGCGAAATAGCCCGATTATTTCGAGGCTTACCGCTGCCAGCATATTTAACAGCCTTCTCGGGTTGAAGCCAAAGAGGTCTGTCCATCAAGCCTTGCTTTATGGCAGCAGCTCGACCTTTTGGAGCGCCCCCATGAAGGACATGTAGAGCTTTAGTACCAGAGTCTTTCAATCTTGTTGACCCTTTTCGAGGCTTCTCCGCCCCATGAGGTTCCAACTCAAGAGCCCACATTGTCTTCCGGTGCGGTCGATGTTTTCGGGGTGAAAAGAAAGACGTGATAAGCTCGTTCATTTCAGGAAAGTTGGCTTTTTTTACATCATCAGCACGGTCATTGTGGCCATCGCCAGGTTTATCGATGTTGAAGTGCTGGAAACTCTTCAAGAGCCGTTGATAACGCTCATGGTCGGCAACATCAACGACAGTCGTAGGGTCGACGGCGCGGAGAGGGGTGTTGCTGGAGTCAATGTTAGGCATGGTTGCGAAAGCAAAGGGCAGGACAAGAGTGTGAGATGATGAAGCCGAGTGTAGAGTTGTGATGGCGATGGTATTTTTAAGGAAGACAGATTGTGTTCAAATCAGGATCCCGCTCTCCTTAAATGGTTGATTTGATTGACAAGGAAGCATCGGACACTTTCTATTATCTTCTAGTGTCCCTTGTATCTTCCAAAGGTTTGACAAATACCCTTTTTCTGGAACCTCTGTAATATATGCTTGATGGTCTTTGTTTACCTTGTTTGCAGCTCTTTCCAACAGCTGAGAATGAGAGGATACAAACATTCACAGTAGATCTATCTGTCAAAAGATTGATGTGTCTAGAAACATCCTTGGATATCTATTCTTTATCTCCTCTTTCTTATAAGATTGAGTAGCCGTTGAGTTTAACCTTCTCCACCCCTTAACCACACCACATTCACTTCACAAAATCACACAAACTTCTTTAACATTTAATTCGGCTCCAAGGACCCCAACAAGCTCGTTCCAAATGTCTTCATCATCTGATGTCGACAACTCCGGTCCAGATGCCCACGACAGTGAGTCTATTGACAAAGAAGATAGTACTTACACTAATGCTGTTCCAGGTGAACCTGTCCCCCAAAATAATCTTGTCCGGCAAGGAACTCCTGCACCGCAAGAGCAGCTTGTTGGACAAGAAGATCATGTACCGCCAGAGAACGATGATTCCCCTTTGTTGGACGTAGAGTCCCAGGTCTCTTTGAAGGGGGTTGTTGCCAAGATGTTCGAAACTCAGCCGACGCCCATGGAGCTGCGAGATCTACTCTTAGCCGTTCACTTGTCAAACGACACGTTGCATGCCCGAAAAGAAGCCTTGCAAGAGATATCCAATCTTATCTACCATACCGATCACCAAAGCATTTGGCTACAAACACATACTATGGACGACGGCCAAAACATGGTGCGGTGCGGGGAGAAGGAGCGAGTCATGGCGATCATCAATGTTGCACCAGGCGTGGAAAACAACGGCGAATATTACCTGTTAAGATTTAAGAAATCTACCGTTACTACGGCCGCTACTGCTACTGTTTCGTGTGGGGGATCGAAATTTTCAGCAACAAATATTGTTCCGGCCATTCGCAGAATGTTACATGTACACCATGGACCCATTCTCTCAGACCTTGCTGATGGAAGCAATTGACACGGGAGAAGGAAAGGGTAGATTGTGATGGTTTTGATGCTTATGGTGCTTATGGTGGTTGTGATGGTTGTGATGGTCCTATGTTGTATCATAGTCGCAAATTGTTTGTTATTTCAGAAACCCATATCCGTTCATGAGTTGTAAACTCTTCTGGAAGAAAATGATGCTCGTGTGATCTTGTTTATCTCTCGCTTGTCGATCCAAACTCAAGATCTCACTTGAAGGAGTTCCCAAGCGTTTATTTTCTGGGAGCTTCCTGTTACGCACATAGCAAGTGTGTCTACAATTATACATGGCATCGTTTGAAAAGAATATTAGCTTCGAGAAGAGACGGGAAGTTAGAGCGTCTCAACTCTTAGAGCTTGTCAAGATATGATATGAAGTATTCAAATACTTTCTAATTTACCAGAAACGTGTTACGTGAAGAATATGGGTATGATAAATAATCGTGACACAACACCCCCTTTGGAAGGAACGCTGTTTAGAAAGCCAAAACAAACAAGGAGAAAGATCAACCTAAAACAATGAAAAACGCAAAACCAATGCAAATGACGCCCCCCAAAAAACGCGAAAACAACGCGAAACAACGCGAAACAACGCCTGCTGGTAACTAAATAGCCCTCGCGCTGTGTCGATGTCCTCGAAAAACTTCCTCACAAAACCAAATCCTCCAAGGACACACTTACGCCCCGTGAATCATTTTCCTTTTATTCTTTTCGCATTTTCCTCCCTCGGGTGTTCAGAATCCTTCGCCGGTCGGTCCGGATGATCTCGATGGAAGTCGGCAACCTTACCTTGGGCATTTTGAAATCCGTCTGCATCGTACCACCTCAGATCAGAACTCCCCGCCCATTCCGCTTGATACTGCAGCACTCCATTCTTGTTGACTCGTGAATTAATAATCTTTCTCACTTCATATTCCGTCTCATCGTCATTAGCAATCGACGTCTTTACCCTTTTTGCATTCCGAGCCGTTCTAGCCCCTTCTTTCAAATGAGCCCGATCTGCGACGCGTTTGCGTTTAGAGCTTTGAAGTGGAACAGTCGTGTTAGCAGCATTCATGTTGGAGTTCATGTTGTTGGGGCTCGCAGTATCGGAAGTTTGTGTGTTAGAAGTCATGTTGTCGGAAATCGTAGCATTAGAGTCTGTGGTGGCTTCTTGTGACAGTGATCCATTTGGCAATAGCAATTGATTAGACACAGCTTTCTGCGCGGTTGCTAGATTTCCTTGAAGACGAGCAAAGATTTCTTTTCGCCATTGATTCACCACACCAATATGATCAAGACGGTCAAAGGAGATGGGAAGGAATCCCACAGGATAAACAGAGTATACTCCAGTCGGAAAAGAGAAGTGAAAGAGACCACCAGTGATACTCTTAAGAGTAATTAATAGCTTCTCGGGCTGATTCTTAAGCCATTGAGCCGCCGTTTGATCAACATGCGTATTGTCTGAGAGAAGGAAGGAATGTTGATTCGGATAAGCGTGATTACCATTGACTAGCGGTAATACCGCGCGGCCGTAGAAACTTCTGAACGTTGATCGGCGCCAATAATTAAGACTGCTAATATCTTTCGGATTGTCGAAGTCCATAGTGTCTCTTTTCCGGTATTGTCGCGTGTACGGTAGTCCATTTGTGGCGATAGCATAGATTTCGAGTTTAGTATCATCACGAGTGCTAGTAGCCCGGCTGAAATCTGTGCATTCGTGGTTATACCACTCGCTGAGGTTGAATGTGGTACCTAGCGGTATGCGCTTCTATATGTTCGTCAGCTTGCGTGGAAGGAAGGAGCAGAGGCCATTACATTACTCGGTTCTTTGTCCCTCATCCCAAAATTCAACTCACCCGCAACGGCTAAGCCTGGGCCATCCTTATCTGCCGGGCTTTCCACAACGACTGAGCCATTCTCGGCCGGAAGTTGACTCTCTTCAGCGACCTCAGCGACCGTTTCACCCTCCACGACTGGAGTTGGGCCTGGATCGTTCTGATCGGCTGTGTGCTCATCTGCTGTATTTTGATCGACTGTGTTCTCATTCAAACGAGCAATTGCAAGAAGATCCATCTGCTGGAAAAGCCCCACCAACCTCCTGTATGTTGGGCAATCGGATTGAGGGGCAGCATCTGCCACCGTAACTTTTGGACCGGCAATTTTAGACATGATTTTGACGGTAGATACACTTTTGATAGTCTGTAGCTTGTTGCTGCTGGTCAAGACAATGCCTGTTAAATATGGTGAAGTCCATTGGATCGTTGATGAGATGAGATAGGGAAGTCCTTCGCTCTTAACAACTCTGATCTAGCTTAAAGTGTCAAGATACTTCTTGAAAGATTCCTGCGAATTATAATCTAGATGTTTCCGGACACATATCTCTAAATTAAACAAAATGCTTCTGTTCCACAAGCGAAGGTTCTATATCGGCTTTGAATCAAAGTTTGGAAATTTCTGGAAACATGATCTTTCTATCGTGAACTCAAAACGGTTCTACTAAGGAAAGAATGCAAAAGAATACTAATTCAACTACATAGAAAGCCACGGGAATTCTAGTATTTTCATTTTCAGTATTCCTATGACAAAGACTCATAAGGTGGTCAGCATAGAATAAACAAAAGGATTTTTAACTACCAATGTAATCCGACACCAGAAGAACGCTTCGTAGATAAGCCAGGTTTATTTAATCTTTAAACTCAAAATCTAGTATTTCGAAGAAGATTAATTATACCTTAAATAATAAAGTTTTAGTTATTATAAGTACAGATACGAGGTCTTCGGAGGAAAAGATTTCGGGGTTCCTCTCGGGGTCAAATGAAGTCGTTTAATTAGCTCGCTTACAGTACATTAGCAGTATATGAATTTAGACTTAGAATTAGAAGTCCGAAGACTAAAACTTATAACTAGTAAATTAGAGTACTTTCGAGAAATCTCTATGAGAATCTACTCGTCATCTACTCTAAAAAAGAATTTTCTACTCTTAGAATAAAAGAAAATAATGCAGATTCGTTACTCCCCAGCCTTTCACCAAATTCTGATGTTTTTGATCATTTTGACGTATTTTTGGACCATCTCTGGTGGTCAACTATCGAGATATTGAAGTTTGTACTTTTTTTTTAAAAAAACAAAAATTGTGCGCTCTCTATAAAACCAAGGGGATGCGAATACAGAAGAGCATATGGCAGTCCTTTGATTGTAGGACAAAATTGAACTTGCCTTTTGCCAATATATCCAAAGATCAATAATAATAAAGGCCAACTTATTTGAGTGCTTTTATTTTAGAGTCCGGACGAGGCAGACAGCAATTGTGCGACGTCTAACTAGGGGATTGCCATGCTAGTAGGGTCGAATGCATAATTGACATACATAAACAGAATTATGTTATTAGTTTGTTCGAATATTGAAGTGTTGAATTTTGGGAAATTATTTTTTCTATCTTGGTTTTGTGTAGGATCAGAGTGCAACGGTGGACGTTAATGATACTTACTTCCTACATTTTGAAACAAAGTCAGAATAAAGTGCTACCAAGGTATTAGGCTCTAAAACAGTATTGCAGTGTACCTATGGACAGAACTAAGCTTAATTTTCGAAGCAGGAAAATGTATCTATCAATTGTGAAAAAGGGGTGTTCCCGACTGTACAGCCTGAACATGGATAAGTGTTTGCAATCAACTATCTACAGCAGGTCAGGCACAAGGACTTCACATAGCATTGAACACTAATATACTATTCCTAATTGAAAACAGAAGCAGACTTACTATGTTAAAACTTCCTACGATTGGAGTTGCAAAGAATCAATCTGGAGCAAGGTGATTGGGTAACAAAGTCTAGCAATAATAGAAATGCACAGGAGGGGTAATCATGGAATCCGAGCGCTTGAGGACGTGATATATGCTTCTTGAATGAAACATTTTATTTCATGGTTTCGACAACATTGCTGATCTGGCCTCTTGGTTATCTAAATTTCGTTTCTGTGTTATGATATCCATTGACGTCCGGGCCGGTATCTGGCACCACCGCAACGACCACGCTTGCAAGTTACACGTGCAATTCATATTTCCGGCAGTCAAAGTGCGACTTCGCAATAATTATGAATGTATTTATTTGAAAGCAACTCATCCATACTATAAATATTACATAATCTGTTGTAAGTGTTCTCCCCATGCCCGATACCTAGCTACAAGCCTCCACGTCATATTATCCGTCTCCCTCTCCGACAAACACACTAAATTGCTCGAGATCTCCACAAATTAGTCATGACTCATTGCTTGGGGTTTGGGGGCGTGGTACTCATTTTGTGTCTATAAGTTCTACACCACGTCGATTCGGATCTCGTTGTAGCCGAATAATTGGGCTGTCAAATGGTTGTCTTGGGAGGGAAACGCCAACAGGGAGTTTTGGCTGTGAAATGGTCTTTTGTGAAACAAAGCAGAATACTTGAGGTTATGATATTA
>JBAMDN010000542.1:0-34251 GCA_037074945.1 Tetracladium marchalianum
TGCATGGAGCTTTGCATTCCTGAGATGTTCACCCCGCGTTGTGTTTTGTTCCCCGACTTTGGGGTTGGTTGTTTCATTGACGTCTGACATTTGCTTCGGATGTCATGGCCGAGCTTGGGGTCTTCGTGCCCTGGATCTAATCCTCGAGACTTTTGAAGAATTAATTATCAAGATGCAGCATTTGTTCAGATTTGGGGGTTTTGCTACTTCACTGGAAGTTGTGGTAGACAAGGGCGGATTATTGATGTTTGGGAGCTGAATGCGAGAAAGGTGCATCTACGTTTTGATATCTCGAGCAGATCGCGGCGCTTAAAACAAGGGGCCTTGAAACCCAAACCAGAACACAATCTGCAATCGAGGAACTCTTTTTTGAATCACAACATAGATGTGGTCAAGGAATTTGTGAATTGTCTTGCATGCCACAATATCGTACAATGTTCTCCTCAACCTCGTCCTCGTCATCGTCTATGTACATTACTGAGATTGAGCGAGGTCGAGCATTACCTGCCATTCATCCTCAATGATCCTGCCTCTCTATCTGAACGCCAATGATACCAAAACTAGTTTGATAAAAAGAAGTCAAAACCCATAAAGACCATCATATATACCATAACATCGAACGAAAAAAAAAAAAGTCTAGGGGAATCTCAAAACACAAAAGGTAGAAACAAGCAAGTATGTCTAAGCCGAAACCAAAACACATCACTTCTCCATTAACAGCTCTCCAAAGTGTACGTCAAAGTCCTTCATGATGCTCAAGACTCTCGATACATTCTCTGTCACTATCGCCTCTTCTAAATCAACAAGCTGTGACGTCTCATGTGGAAACCCGCAAGTGTTTATCAGTGAGGTGGTGTATGACCTGCTGTAACCCGGGGTTGTGATTGTCGGATCTCTGAGGTAGAATTTGAGGCATTCGGATGGATATTTGTCGCTTTTCTTGTTTCGTCTCTTGTGATAAAATGTTGTATCCGATATTATTGAGGGTAGAGAAGCTTGAGATTGTGTTGTTGATGTGTTGGTGGTGTTAGAGAGGATGGTGATTGTGTTGAACTGTCTTCGGACGACTGACAGTTTTCTTGGCACCTTGCGTCTTCAGTGTATGTTAGTAAAACAACCCGTGGTTCAGACTGAATAGATGTATCAGAGGTAAAAGCTTACTTGGAAACAGATCCGTGAAGTGCTAGAGCTTTCATCTTGAGGAGGAAAGGACGCAAAGGTGGTATTTGTGTGGGTATGTACTCGTGCGGACTTCTGATATCTGGCAGATCATTGAAAATTGAACGCGGAATGTTGGAAAAGAAACCAGACTTTGAGAAGGGGCAGATGAGCTACGTTATAAGCACAAATCAGTCTGAACAATACTCCTTCTCTCCTCTTTTCTCACATCCTCAGGGCCATAGCAGGATACACATCCGCATCATCCTTCTTTGCATCGTTCAGCTGATGGTTAATCCAGGGCCGCCAAGGTGAATGGCCAGGGAGGCTGGCGTTCTAGCGTCCTTCTAGCGACCTTCTAGTGCCCGATGACTGGCTTCCACAGTCCTTCCAGAAGGACTCGCATCCTTGCCCGCGATAGCGAGAAATCTCCCATTCGTCTCTCCCCATGATCGAAGGACTCATTTTGCAAGGGAAGGTCAAGCCAGTGGCTTGTTGACGTACCCAGAGGTCGTCATGTTCTGTAGTAGCAAGCACCATGGCCTCTTCTGATACGGGAAACAAGCGTGATGGAGTGGTAGAAGGTGTGCTTAGTTTGGGGAAATGCCATACGGATCCTTCCCCGGAAGCACACCCTTCTCCTTTTGACTGGAATGTGCCTCGCCAACTGTACCTGTCAGTGGTTCAGATCTCTGGCGAGTTTTACGAAACACCAGTGTTCGAACCCTGCGTCGTTGGCTTCAGCTGAACTCGCTGGGATCCAGATAACGTTGGTGATTGTGGTGGTGGTGGTTGTATTCTTCACAGCCTTGAAGTCCTGCTGTGATACTTCAATATGGTAGAGGCGTGGTTGGGCTTTCTTAACGCTTATTCTCCAAAGGCCATAGAAATCCAGAAGTACGGCTTGCGTTCATTTGTTGAAGAATATACGCCAACCGAGTAGCTTACTTGGAGTAAACATGGGCTATCTATTGCACTTGGAAAAAAATGGCAACTCCTGAGCCTGGGGTTCGCACGGAGACGAAGTATACCGAGTCTTCCTCGACTATTTTTCTGGAATCACAGCCTTCCAATCGATTAAATGATGAGGCGAACGAGCAAGAGAACGACCGCCTTCCTCCTCCCCACCACTCACAGTCCTGGTGGTACTGGATCTCCAAATATGCAGAAATGCGCCATTAATTCTCCAAACACGGTTTCTCGGAGTATCTATCATTGGAAGATCTTTGAATAAGTACTAGGATCTCTGTCGAGAACCATGCAAGTTGTGGACAATTCGAAAACACCTGATCATCGCCCATCTCAGCGGAAACCCCTCATACAACAGATGAGGGACCTTATGCGTTCCCCTATACGAGGTGAATCCGCTCTTTGATCCAGATAATGAACCTCCTTCCTTGCTATGAGAGTGCAAAGAAGCTGCCACTTCAAACAAAACAGACGTTGCCTTCCAACCTCTCGTCTCCGTTGTGGTGCCGATTTCCTCTGGAGTTTATTTTTCGATCATGGCATCCAAAGTCCATATTTCCGATGGGTTAGTTCTCGTCAAATTTGAGTCTTGTCAAAATCTTCATCTAAGACTACCATACATACCACGCGTGAAAAGATATCTACAATGCCCAAAACACTCGCCAGTCAGCTCAGTTCCAACTTCGTATCGTCTTCAAAACGCCCTCATCCTCAAGGCAAGCAGGCACCTGTGACCGCGTCACTGAGTGCAGTACAACGTACGTCAGCACAAGAGTGTCAACCAAGAGCTCTCTTCTTCAATACAACTCAAGAAGTCCCAAACACTCCAAATGCAGGGTCAAAAAAACCCAACAGACCGGAACTTCTCGAATACTGTAGTCTGTCCTCACTACATACAGGGCTACGATAGGTGATCCATCTACCGCGCCAAGATATGCTCATTTCCAATTTCACAATCGCCATTTTACTGTGCTGTATGTTAGTGGAGTGACCGTCAATAGTCTAGATGCCATTAAATTAAGGTATAAGATAAACTTTTTCCATCGAACTCTTCGGCGAGACAATCTCCAGTCCGTTTAATGCACATGGCAAGGCGGTCTAGAAGCTCATCAAAGTGCAAGGAAGGACGCCAAAAGGACGCCCCTTTTCGTTCTCATGCCAAAGCATCTTCCCTGATTCAAGAACATTGCCAAGTTTGACGGAAGATGGGCATGGGTCTCCGCCATCGTTGGTCGGGGTAATTTAACCAGTGCACTGCTCGTTTCCGAAAGGGGATGTCGGGATTAATCCTTGTCTTACTTGGCCTCCAGAACAAGAATCCGTTCCTCTGTTACAACCTACAAGTCACAGTACAACGGACTTCAGAGTCAGGAGAAGTTGGTGTATGGACCGAACGCATGCTCGGAGTAGGTAGTACGATGAGTAATGCGAGAGCAACCACAGCCATACTATACTGTACCTCCCTACCAGCGTACAGCCCCGATGGCCAAGTAAACAAAAGTCGCAACAGGCGACAAGCGAAAGCACAACAGCTCCGTCTAACCGACACAACCAATCACCATGTCCGAATTATATCAAAAAGCAGAACGGTCGAGTCGACCTAGGAACTGCGCCCACCTTCCAAACCTTCCAAGCACCCGTTGTGCACTCAATTCACTCGTTGTGATTTGACCGTTCCAAGGCCTGAAAGGAGCAGACGGACGGCGCATGTAGCTTGGCGATCCCCCTAATTCGTAAGATTGCCGCTTCTTTTTGCCCCCCATCTTGCGATAAGAAATTACACCTTGACCCCGAGCACACGCGGTCACCGTGTTGCAATTTGGTGCTTGCTCTAAAGTGCTTGCTTCTCTTTCCCCCATACTTTGCTTGTTTGCGAGTGCATCATTTCTGTCGTTTTTCTCCTCCTGCCTTGCGTGTGGGAAAGAAGAAACGAGATATCATCCTTCTTCTTCTTTACTTATGGTTTTATTGCTTTTTTCTTTCTTACGGTTCGGCTACTTTAATTCATAATGAAGGGGAACACACGCGTGCTTATGGGCGTCGCCGCCTTCGCAACCATCGCGCTGCTTCTCATCTTCACACACACCGAATTCTCGGACAGCAGTCGCGTGAGGGTGGTGGAGACATGGAATCGTGTACACGAGAGTTTACCAGAACTCACTCAGAAACCTTCGCAGCCAGCGGAGGAGGGTCAGAAGGAAAAGGAAAAGGAAACCCCTGGTGGTGGGGTGCCGACGACATGCGATGAGAATGAGGTCGAGGAGCTGTCCTGGCTGTCGACGTACGACCTCTCTCCCAGCTTTCAATACGCTTCAAGAGATATCATCGCGATTCACAATGAAAGTTCGAAAAGACCGTCGGTCACTCAGGTGAAGGAGCAGTTGTTTAAGGGGTTCGCGAAGGTGAATCTGGAGGAGGCTCATTCGAGAAAGAAGAAGGGTTGTTCCCCACCTCTTACTCTGGAGGTCGCTCAAGGCTCTGTCAACACCGTTGACGCTTCACATCTCATCTTCGGCATGCAAACTACTACCGGCCGTCTCAAGGATACCGTCAAACACATCGCTCGCTGGCTTCCAAACACTGGCGCTCAAATACACAGTATCGTGATTGAGAATGAAGAGAAAGCCGCCGACCCCGGTGAGATGGGTCTCCTGGAACAGCAATTTTACAATCTCAACATGAACGCCACTGTCCGAGGTCCACTGGATGAAAAGCACGGGTTTGCGCAGCGCTACTTTTCCATTGTGGAAATGCTGTACAATGCTCGTACGCCCGAGACAAAATGGATCGTCTTGATCGACGATGACACTTTCTTCCCATCCATGAAAGCGCTGGTCAAGATGTTGGACGCGCATGACGCGGCTGAAGATTGGTATATTGGATCCGTGAGCGAGGACTGGAATGCAGTGAATCACTATGGCATGATGGGATTTGGAGGTGCTGGTATCTTTCTCTCTTTGTCGACGGCGGCGAATGTCGTCGCCCATAAGGAAGAGTGTAACACGCATCCAAGGACGTCTGCGGGTGATATCACAGTGATGGATTGTATCCATCGCTTCTCAGACACCAAATTAACGCGCATCAATGGCTTGCATCAGTTGGATATCTATGAAGACCAATCTGGCTTCTATGAGGGTGGGAGAGAGTACCTGTCACTGCATCATTGGAAGGCGAAACCAGTGTTACCGATGGGTAAAATGCACATGGTAGCCGATGTGTGTGGGCAGTGCTTTCTGCAGAGGTGGCAGTTTCCCAATGACTTTTTACTGTCAAACGGGTATTCTGTTTCTCAATACCCATTGGGACATCTGAGCGGAAGGATCAAGAAGCCCAAAGCGGCGGAAAAGTCGAAGGGAAATAGAAAGAGGGATGACAAGAAGCCTGAGAAGACAGAGGAAGAGAAAAAGGCGGAAGAAGAGCAGAGGAAGAAGGAAGAAGCGGAGAGAAAGGAGAAGGAGTTGTATGAATCCAAGATCAACCTTTTGGCGATCGAGGAGACGTGGTTTGATGGTGGTCTTTTCAGTGTCGACCACAGCTTGGGACCAGTCAGGCCGAAGTTGAAAGATGACATGAAGCTCAGCTACCGATTAGTTGATAGTGTTGCACTGGAAGGTGGTGTCGTTAGGCAGGTGTACATCAAGAAGGGAGGAGAGGGACAGGAGGATGCGGTTATTGTGTTGAATTGGAGAGCGGGTGATAAGATGGGGTTATGATGATGATTTAAGTAGTGGATAAAATACTGTATATAGAGAGAGATGATAATGATGGTAGGAGGATGCGGGTGTGGGTGGCGTTCTCCATGTTTATATCTTTGGGACGGAGTTCTCGGCTAGGATACCAATTCAATTTCAAATTTGATCAAGCCTGTAATGTTACCTATGAAACTATCGGTTAGTGTGAGGACTGTGTGCAGCAACAAGTGCATGCAATTCGCTACTGACTGTGGCCTGTTGTTGGTGAATGCGGTGGATCTATTGGAGGATGGTAATATTAAATTATATGATAATGGGGTGACGTGACTGTTTGAAGAGGCGAATGAAGGAAGAAGCGTACGGAGCAAGGATTCAACTCATCGAGGAAAGAACCAAAGACCGAGTGGGTAAGCCACCTATGTTCTAGAACATCATCTGACAAAATCGGTAAAGAAACTAATCTAGAAATCAGAACAAGGCGTACAAAACAATCGACTTGTAATGAAACTGGCACGAAATACAAAAGATGGAATCTTCTTTCAGAAACTGGTAGACAATGCAAGTAATTGTCCGTCGTCTTCTCTTCGAGTGCGACGCCTTCCCATACCATCCATCAATGATCAACACTGATCATTTGGTTCAAGGTTGAAGTATCAAACAATCCAACAAAACAGTTGTGACATTTCATTGCAAAGGAAGAAAAACAGAAAAAGCAAGAGAGAGATCGAATTCTTTTCCGGATATAGATGAGAAGTCTTCAGCCATCTCTCTTATTTATGCTATCATCTGGGACGCGAAAAATGTGCAAGCAATATCTTAAACTACTTGGAATGATCTGGGGTCTCCGCTTCCAGCTCCCAGTCAGATGGTAACGTGGTGTTACTGTGGATTTCACTGGTACCCAAGTCGCCTGAGTAAGAACTGACCATACTAGAAAAACCGGAGGAAGCGCTGATAAGACCGGCTAGGTAGAATTGCTCGTATCTGGCTTCAAGATTTGACTCGACTTCCGATAGTTGAAGGATATTGGCACGATTGGCAGAGACAGACATCTTCAAGTTTAAATTCTAGATGCCAGGTTCGTCGTTGTAATGTTCCGAAGTGTTTTGGGGAGTGGGAGCGAATCCATTGGGATGTTTGTGGATGAGAATATAAAGCAAATGTAGATGTATGTAGAGTGGGAATACGAAAGCATGGGAGAGAGTAAATGTGGAGGATAGGAAGATTCGATGTAGAGAAGAAAGAGATCCATGACATACAGTGGTTCTGGCTTGGACGGTCCAACACAATAGGCAAGATGGCAGGCAAACCAGTGTCTTTTAGGCTTGGGTTAATACTTGAGTAAATACCTGAGTAGATACCTTTCAATCAACCATGCAGTGAAATAATGGATGAAAGCCTTGTTCAGGACTAGGAAACAACTATCTGAGAGCTTTGGTCCTTCATAGCTGCAGACCAAGAGGCTGGACATTACGAAAGCCGCTAAGACCATGAGGGAAGTCATGCTTCTCAAGCCTCAAATACTATGCACAACTGAGATCCCTTCTGCAAACCTGTAAGAATAGAAGCCCCGGTGCATGATGGGAGTTGCGAAGGATACCAAGAAAAGAGTTCTCTCGTTCTCATTACTTGACAGACAAGAACGGTTCCCAGAATGCAGAGACGCGCCAGCCTCACGAAGTGTGATGGTTCCCTCTCTCAGTAAGAAGTCGCACATGCTTTACTGTTTGCGGAAAGCAGCAAGACATGCGTCTAGACGGCAAGTTTGCCCCCAATGGCCCCTTCCAACCTCGAAAGTTCGGCTGAGTGTTGAGTGGCCTCTGCCGATGGCATGGCCCAAGATACCCGTGAATTGCCCTCAGATAGTTTGGCATGGGTGTCAGAAGAGAAGGAAAAATGCAGATGTTCACGTATTCTTTGCTTCCACGAATTTGGGTACCCGACACTCTAGGACATAGTTGATGAGAAGAACAGTAATTTGTACAAAATTACCGCCTGATGTCTCACTCAAAGGAAATGTCTGGCAAAATTGACGAGTGTGAGGTAGAGGAAAGTTGTGAGCATGATATCTGCCAGAGCGTAGTTGCGAATCTTATCGCGAGGAAGTCATCTTCGGCCTAAGGAGTATGAATCCGAGGTGCGAGGATTGTGATGTCTGATGTGTAGCATAAGCTTCCTCTGTGAGAGCTTATTGATAGAATACAAGGAAAAGAAATGGCTAGTATGAGTGAAATTAAGATAGTTCTCGAAGATTTATTCTCACGGGTAGAATTGAAGAAGAAGAAAGCTGTTGAAGTCAGGTCGCAGGTGCGGGCTTGGCGGACCCTAGTTTTTGCTTGATGGTGCGATGCCAAGGCCACAGACGCCATCCTCTTTTAACATCTACATATCTTAATTTGAGCCACCCCACTCTCAACAACAGTACAACTCAAAGTGTCTTTGATGGTCTAACGGTCATGATTTCTGCTTGTCACGCAGGAGATCGGGGTTCGACTCCCCGTCAGAGAGTACCAAACTCTGAAAACTCGAGTACATGCCCCCAGGTCAATACCTGGATTCATTTTTTGGTTTTTTTTCCTTTTTGTATTTAAAGATTTGTTTTGGTCATTGAGTTCCTTTTACGTGGTCTTTGAATCCCGTTGTGTCGTTGGCGAGCGCCGGAATATTTTTGGTGCATTTTTAATTGTTTTTGTTACAGTACTTTACCGTACTTGCTTTTGCCTTGTCACCAATGTGGATCGGAGTTCGTCCTTCCAGGTCTTTCAAATGCCAGTTCCACATCACTGGTAATAGAACATTGTAAACATAAATTTTCGGTTGGTCTTTGCGACCTCGAATGCAGCCCATATAATTTTTTTTTTCTCTCGCAAGATCGCTTTATTAAGATCTTTCCCAGCTTGCGAGAGATGAAGTGAGCGGACGAGCATGTCTGGCATGACCTTTCGTTACCTAGTCAACCATTCTACGTCTGCAGGACGTTCCTCCACAATGAATCCTGTGCTTGTAGGTATAGATCATCCTTCGGAATTAACATTGAATTCTTATCTCTAGCGTTCGCTCGCTTCTATGGTCCTTTCCTCCAAGGATGATCAATAGTCTGAGCGAGTAGGAAGGGGCGACGAGTAGGTCTCTGAACGAAGCTGCTTGAGAGGCTTCAACATTCGATATAGAAATTCCAAAGCATGTCACGATCATGGGAAGAAGTTACAAGGACGATACTTCAAAATTGGAACTCCGATCTATTCGTTTGCTTGAGTTCTTCTTCTGCTCAACCTCCTGCGGATGCGTCAGATCGAAACGCCAGACATTGTAGCAATATCCCTCTCCCATCAATATGATATGCCTCCTTTCGCATGACATGAAGTCTTCTTCGTCGACGATCGTATTTGTATGCCACCAACTTGGTAAGCATTTCGACTGCCCTGCCTCTACACCTGCATTTTACCCCTCTATCAGGCTCTTCTATTCTTCCAGCCCTCACAACAACTTCAAGTGCCCGGTCACTTTATCTAACACGCTCTTGCTCGCTGGTCCAATTCCAAGCACAGTATGACTTCCAGACGCAATCTGCGTCCTGCCAGCATCCTGAATAACCTCTGCTACAAGCCCCAAACTAATGGCTGTTGCCTGCAACGTCTGCATTTCCTCTTCTGACTTCACCTGCAATGCAATCTTGGCCTGCCCCTGTGTCTCCCAGCGGCGAAGGATCGATGTCTTGTAGGCTGCTGAACCAGGTGGTGTAGATCTCAAGTGAGATTTGTAGCATGCGAGAGTTGCGTGTCCGCACTGAGCTGCGATTTTACCTGGGATTTTTGTTAGCATACCTAAAATCCCATTCTAAGCTAGGAATAATGAGAAGGACAAACCTTTTGTCATTCCCAAATCAGTTCTAACAACCAACACCATCTTGCACTCCTCCCTCAGATCTTCCTCTACCTTTGGGTCCTTCTTCGTCTGAGGTACAGCACCACCCCAGTTTGGCGCATGGCTTGCCTCGTCGTCACTGATCTCCTCTTCGCTGCTCTCTTCCTCGTCATCGTAGCCGTCGGTTTTGCCGGCTGGCTTTCTGGAGAGAGGTTTGGGACCGAATGGGATAGGGAGGAATCCGAGGGAGGAGAAGATACCGATCATATAGCCCGAGACGCCGCAGAGGATGGCAGTTGCAATAATGAGTGAGACAGCCCGGTCTGCCATTTTGAAGAGGGGAAGCTGTGCCTCTGTTGCCTTGATCGGTAGTTCTTCTTGTCGTGAAATTAAAAAGAAAGAGAAAGTCTACTCTCTATTTGCCTACGAGTATATATTCCTTTGCGGTGTTGTGTTATTGCTTGCTATTTCGCAGAGCTTTCGCAAGGTTTGGTCGGTTTAGACCTTGCTTGCTGTGACGAAGTTCATGATGCCTCGCCAGGCACACACAATCAAAACACCAAATTCCAGGGATTTTGCCGACGCCCAGCGCGCTAGATTAGGTACATGTGCCTGGAGTTCAGGGCATGCAATTGTGCGATTTGCAACAAAGATATGCAGTTGCAGGGGAGGAACGGTTTCAAAGGAAACGACTGAGGTTTGGATGAGATTTGGTGATGGCTGGGGATTTCACTTGCGAAAGTGAACGAGGAGAATCAACTATGCGAGATTGTGGCTATTTCATCTCGTCTTCTAAAGAGTTGCGTGTGGAGGAAAACGAATTCAAGGTGGCTGCAAGCTCCTTCAAACGTGTGACGGGCACTTCGAATATCCATCAACAATTTCTTCAATTGATCATAATTTCATTATCTACCATAACTCCAAATCAAGCAGTTCTAAACCTCAGTATCCATAGCCTCATATGCGACCTCTTCTGCAAACATACTCGAATTCCATGCACTCGCATTTCGAGGCCACATACGCTTATACAAACTAACACCAACTGCATCCTGTGGATTGATCTTTCCATCAAATGTAGCCTTGAAATATCCATGCGTACCCAAACTCTCCTTGATGTATCCACTTCGTCCTCTCTTGGTCCACAATTGCAAGGCTTTGAACCACTCCACATCCTCTCGATTGAAGAACATGTAGCGGATGGTAACGAGCTTCTTGTGAATCTTGTAAGGATGCCCAGTGAGGATGATACGTTTAGCGATTACGCGAGATGATGATGGTGCGAGGGAGGTACCGGTAGCAATGAGTTTGAATGGTACGGTAGATTTTCCATCCGAGGACCGCTTGAAGAACAGAGCAGGCACTGATCCCCACGTCATAGGAGCAACAAATGTAGCGACTGCCGACTGTCCTGGGTGGAGGTAGCGATTATACTTGTGAACATCGTTAGATGTGTTGCCGCCTTGTGACCATAGAGGATTGATGACAAAACGACGAGGACCACATTGCATGATCAACTCTTCCTTGGCCTTTAGAGGTGATGGGTAGTCGGAACTCAAATTTACGTTGAAGTTGAGAACAGCTCGCTTATGTTCGTGTCGGAGGAGGGAGAAGAGGTTGAGTGGGCGTGCTGGATCATATGTTTGTCTCAATGAAGCTGGGACATTTCGAAGATAAATGTGAACTCGTGTGCCTGCTGCAACACCACCAACCAATGCTTCTCGAGTAACTTGACTTCTCGAAGACTTGTAGTCAGGAACCTGAAGTAACCTCCTCCAGTCTTCTGGCTCGAATGCTCGATCTTCAGACTGCTCCCACTGACTGGTACGCAGACTCTTCAAACCTCTATACTTTGCCAAACGTTCACGAGCAAGCACTTGTGGCTCCATCTCAACCTCGTCTGGAAACTCCAAATCATCTGCCGCTTCTCTCGTCTTTCGTGCCCTAAACTCCGCAAGCTGTTCAGCTTCGTCATCAGGGGTTGGATCGAGGAACATCTCGGATTGTGGATACTCAGAAGGAGCAAACTCAGTAGGCTCCCGTGGTGCAAAACCCTCCACACCATCTTGTGGTAGTGCTGGAGTGTCCATCATGACGTCTCCTTGCTCTTCAAAATCTTCATAATCTGACCCTGAATCTGAAAAATCATCGCCTAAAAACCATGCTGCCTGAGATTTTGATGTTCCTTTCGGCAACCTCTTTGGCTTGGCTGGTAGATGTGTCTCATCGTCGGAAAAGTAGTGATGGTCGTCCAGCAAGACTCCTCGTTTACTCGTTGTTGCCATTGACATTGCCATGTCTGGTTCGTCGTCTTCCATCGTGAACTCCTCTGGTGCAAGCTCTGCGAGATCGTCTTGGTCTTCTGTAGGCGCATCAAGAACCTGTTCTTCCTCCTCAATAGTCATTTCATCAACTTTCCTTTTCTTGTTCTCCAATGGAGCTGCGGTAATCTTCTCAATCTGAAAGTCACCCCAGTCTCCAACCTGAGCAAGTCTATCAGCCTTCAATCCCTTTCCACGTATAACACCAGTAAGCACTACATGTCCACTCTCATTCTCTGGCCATGCAACTTCGTCTACCAACATCCAACTTCTCTCCTCCCTCCAACGAACACCCTTTGGCGTTAATGTGCAGAGCGATCGAATGAGGTTGGTACATTCTTGTCTTGAGTCCAGATTGTGTACCTTCTCTTGTTCTGGGTGGAAATGGTTGATGTAAGATTTGAGAGAAGCAAGAACTTGTGGTCTCTTCTTTGCAGGCTCAATCTTTTCCAATCCTTGAACAGCAGTCACCAGTGTTGACAAGCCCTGGCTCTCCACACTTCTAATAATCAACTCTCCCAATTCATCCACCTCTTGCTCTGGAGACAATAGAATCATGACAAAATCTGCCACTCTAGCAGCATCTAGGCATGCCATAAGATCCCTCTTTACCACAATATATTGCATCTTCTGCTTGAACCGATCAATATCGAATCGTGCTGAGCCCTCCACTGGAACGTCGGACTCGATGTCTAGACTTGCATTCAGTTGTCGCACAGCCAAAGCAGCATCCCCATCTTCGCATAAGGATACAACTGCGACTATTCTGGGTGCTCCATCTCGGCCTGCAAAGATATTCGTCTCTCTCAAGTGCTCTCGGTGCTTGTGCTGTTGCTTCTGTCGGGCTTGATTTCGCCGTTCGAATTTCGACATCAGATGTTGCTGAGGAGTTTTTCGATGCGACAAATCTTGGATCTTGCCTGGAAAAGTATCAGCGATTGAAGAAAACGTGGTGGAATTGTACTTACCCTTAGTCAATTCTTTCAAATGGCTCTTTGTCGCCTTTCGCGATTTGAAGGCTTTTTGTGTAGATTTGGTTGTGCTCCTGTGAGAGTGAGATGCCACGGAGGAAGGCATCTTGACTTCGGACCCGACCTTGAATCTGAATGGTAACGACGCCACGGCGAGAAGATGTCAAAATTGTCGTTGGTGTATTCAGAAGTTTCAATGGCCGAGATATGGTGGGGGAGAATGCTGCAGCATCTTTTTTTCGTGCGCTCTTATCGCCTACTGCCTATCGGGAAGTCTTGGCACCAAAAGGTTTAGATTCTCGACCGAGATCTTCAACACAGAAGTCACAACACACTGATTTGCGCGACAACACATTCACACACCACAAATCACGTCAAAGCCCTCAAAAACTGCGCCTTTGTTCCATTGCGACCTTGGCAACTTGGAAACATGGATGTTGATCTCCTAGCATCGGAGGAGGCCTCGAAGTCTTACCTCAATGGAGCTCCAGCTAAGCGTACGAACATGGAACTCAGCACGAAGGATAACACGAAGGAGGCTGCACGAGCGAGGAGGCAGAAGGAGGCCGAGAAGGAATATGGCAGGGGAAAGAAAATCCAAGGTATGCCGTCCATATGATTTATGCGATGGGCAACAGAATGTTGTTCTTGACCTGTCAGCTTCAGTGTATTACAGAAGCTAATAATTTCCAGTTAAAACCATTCGAGACAAGAAGCTACGCGGGAACATGAAAGCGTTGGAAGCCAAATACAAAGACAGTGTTATGAAGTTGAAGGATGCAGAGATCTTGAACGAAACAACCGCTGGATTCTTGGAACCAGAAAACGAATTGGAAAAAACATACAAAGTACAACAACGAGATATTTACTCGGAGGTGTCGACCGAAACCGCGACGAAAGGAAAATTTGAACTAAGGCTTGATCAATTGGGTCCTTATGTGGCGGATTACACGCGAAATGGAAGAGATTTACTGCTTGCTGGAAGGAAGGGACATGTTGCGACAATGGACTGGAGGGAGGGAAAGCTTGGTTGCGAATTACAACTCGGAGAGACTGTACGGGATGCAAAATGGCTACATAACAACCAAATGTTTGCTGTGGCGCAGAAGAAGTATGTTTTTATCTATGACAGTGCGGGCGTAGAAATTCATTGCTTGAAAAAGCATATCGAGGTTACAAATATGGAGTTTCTTCCGTATCACTACCTTCTAGCTACTGTGGTAAGTAGTTCCTACGTTAGCTTCCAGGCGCATACTAATTATACCACAGGGAAATGCTGGGTACTTGAAGTATCAAGACGTCTCGACAGGACAGGTAGTAGCCGAAATTCCAACGCGCCTTGGTTCGCCCACAGCTCTCACCCAAAATCCTCAAAACGCAATACTTCATATGGGCCATCAAAATGGTACTGTCACACTTTGGTCACCCAACTCCACAACACCTCACGTCAAGCTTCTTGCCCATAAAGGACCAGTCCGCTCGATAGCAGTTGATCGCGAAGGCAGATATATGGTCTCCACCGGACAAGATCTCAAGATGTCGGTATGGGACATTCGTAATTTCAAAGAAGTAAATAGCTATTTCACACGTCAGCCAGGCACATCAGTGTCAATATCAGACACAGGCCTCACAGCTGTTGGATGGGGAACTCAAACCTCAGTCTGGAGAGATCTCTTCAAAAAGCACTCTCTTGATCAGGAAAAGATCCAAAGCCCTTACATGTCCTGGGGCGGTGAAGGCAAGAAAATCGAGCGAGTCCGCTGGTGTCCCTATGAAGATTTGCTCGGAGTCTCTCACAGCACTGGCTTTTCAACCGTCATCGTTCCTGGCGCTGGTGAACCAAACTTCGACATGCACCTCGCAAACCCATACGAAAACACCAAGCAACGTCAAGAAACCGAAGTGAAATCTCTGCTCTCAAAGCTTCAACCAGAGATGATCTCACTCAACCCAGATTATATTGGCACTCTTGATCTCAAGTCAGCTGAGGAACGCAAGGCCGAGCAGGATCTCGATCGTAAACCCGTTGATCCTATGGCAGATATCAAGAATAGAGGTAGAGGCAAGAATAGTTCGTTGAGGAAGTATTTGAGAAAGAAGGGTTCGAAGAATATCATTGATGAGAGGAGAATGCGGATTGAGGAGTTGAGGAAAAGTCAGATTCTGAAGCAGAAGGAGAGGCTGAAGGTCAGTGAGCAGGAGTTGGGTCCTGCGCTGAGTAGATTTGCAAGAAAGGGTGTTTGATCCGGGGATGAAAGGTGGTAATTGGTCTGGACGTTACTTGGTGCATTGTATGGAGTTTAGGATGGGGAGCTTATGGTTACCGTAAAGTAGTACCGAATGCAAAATCTTGAATCATGACTGTGAGCTCGCTTCTTCAAGTGCAGAGGAGCTACACTGGATTACACAATTCCTACCAGATTTATTTGATCAGCGGTTTGCTTTCTTTCTATACCCATATGGGGTTTCCCACTGTTTTGGTTTACTTGTTGTGAATTTGGCTTGCTGCACAAGATATGTCTCATGAAGCAACTCGTTTGTATAATAGTTTTGGAATTTTTGTTTTATTTTCTACTACATATTAATATTAAAAGTGTACAAAGAAACCTCTCGAGGTTTTCAAGTATGATACAAACAGAACTCCGCAACATAAAGCACATATCAACCGACCCACACTGTTTCCACAACCGCCTCATTCGGTGTGTCCCTAGCAAAGAAATTGGTTTTCAGCAATGAAAGCAACGAGTTCGTGATCGTCGTTGCGTCCTGTAAGAACTGTCCTAACTTCGGTAAACCTCCAGCGAGCCATTGATCGATGAAGCTTTGATCAAGTGCAAAGTAGCTTGGGGTTCGTCTGGGCAGGACTTTTGTACACTCTTGCAACTTGTTGATCCTATTCACTCCGAGAAGGGAGAGTCGGATGTATTCTCTGGCGTAGTCCTGTTAGGTATGTTCGTTAGCCTGATTGTATCTTCGAATGTTCGGCCGGAAGAGTGAAGTTAGACTTACTTCATTCCAGTGATCCTGCCCTCCTACGCCCGCAAATTCCCTCCACTCAGCACTAACTCTTGGGTGAGCAGCTAGCTTCACATCACTTGGAAACTTGAAGACTCTTGGTGGAGTCCGTTCAGTTCCAATTGTCTGGCCATAGAACTTGACATCCCATATACCTGGCGTTGAGTCTTGAGGATCGTTTGTTCTGCTGGGATCGACGAACTTCTGTTGACTTGTTGTGTGAGCACCAAGTAGTGCGGCCAAACCGTGTGGTTTGATTGTCTTGTCCTCAAACAACTTGACGAGAGCATCCGCTTCGGCAAAAACATCTGGCAGCAGGTGATCGTCATTAGGAGTACTTCTGTCGACTCTCCCGATGTATGTGCGAACTCTCGGCCCCAAAGGACACACAACTGTGGCTACATTCGCGCCGAACTGGATCAGATCCGCCATTCCCACGCCGTATTGCTTGTACTGATTGTACCACTCCAAAGTCACAGCACTGATATCTTGCAGACCGTTGTTCTCTGGTCGACCGCCTTCGTTTCCAAGAATTATGCTACCATCCGCACCACCTGGTCCAGAAAATTTGCTCCAAGTTCCAGCATCATGGAATCCCAAGCGGACAGCCGCACGAGCGAATCGATTGCAACGACCAGACGTGCCTTTGAACTTCTTTTCCATATCAAGCGCGACCCATTTCCAGATGCAGCATGGGTCTTTTTTGCATTGTGCACTGGCTTTGGGGTAGGTGATGGTGAACAGGAGAGGAGACCACACTTCGCTGCTTTCTGGGTTGCCACTGCCGACGATTATGTCTTTGATTTGCCGGCCGACGGGTGTTGTAGCTCCTTCAGTGAGCAGGTCACCGATGAGTTCGTTGGAGTCTTCGGTGCCGCCGGTTTGTCGACTGGATAGTCTAGCTTTGAGCTTTGCGACTGCTGCTTCTTGGCCTGGACATGCTGATGTGAGGGGAAGGACGAGGGAAATAGAGAGGAGGAAAGTAGTGAATTGCATTGTGAGGAGTGTGAGGAGGTGAAGGCTTGAAAAGATGGATAGACTGATTGATGAGACCGTTTCACCTGATAGTGTTCTTAAACCACATGGCTGGAGACGGAAGAGAGACGATAAACCATGAAGACGACGAGGTTTATATATTGATCCTTTGTTAAATAGCACCTTTACTTGGTACTCAGGTACAAAATCCAGACATCAGAGTCGAGGCTGTGGCTTCCTCCCTAGCAAGAAGAAGCGAGGCAGCATTACACTTGCATCCGTGGCCTCCAAGCGTGAGCCCAAACGTGAAAATAGATCCAAAGCATAGGAACTAGATCTTGAAGAGGACCAGGTCGGACAGCCTCGACTTCGACGGCTTCAATCCCCATGGTCCGTTTCCATCCCAGCGTGGTGCTTGCCACTTTGACAAGAAAGGGGATGTTAACAATCCGATACATTGGCAAAGTGGTGCACTGAATGAAGGTTGACCAGACCCAATCACAAACAGCTACCTTGCCATAAGCGAGAAGCCTCACAATGCACATCCTGACATTACGGGCTCTTTGATTCGACGAAGAGGAGGACTGTCTCCCGTTTGCGGCTGCTGCTAATTATGGATTAAGCACGGCATTCGAGGCACTAGGAGCAACAAGGAGATGGTTGTTCGGATTTTTAGCGTTACGTGAATCAGAACCGCAGGGTTGCCTGACAGATGTCTGTCTGTGTTGTCGATTTTTTAGCACTGAACGGGCGGCTATTCAAAAACCTACCACTTCTAGTTTGACGATTTTATAGACCTTAATTTTGATGGCATTTGGTAGAATGGCATTCAGTTATCAATTTTCAGGACAACGACGATAACTCCCACTTCCTGGGGTAGTGGCGAACATTTTGCAGTACACAACATCTGCATGCCAACATCAATAATCACTCCTATGTAACAAACACAACTGCATACCATTTCACCTACAACGCATATCTTCCTCTGCACGTTTGCAAATCCTGTATGGTGTGCACCACTGCAAAGTTTTCCAATAGTCTGATTTCGTCTTCTAGGCCCACCGCCTCCGAAAACTCGCTGGCGATAATCCGTGCATACGGCGCTCAAACGAAGAAAAACCTAGCGACCAAAAGAGCAACGCTCATGCCCATCCCAAATGTCTCACTGAGCCACCAAACCCGCTTGACTTCGAATTGTTCTTCCGTTAGGTGTGCCTGAGAGGATAGATACATTAGTTGTGGTTTGGTGATCCTTCGGCGTCTGCTAGCGGGGTAAACGGTCTAGACTCTCAGCTTGTTTGGCGGGCATGACCGAACTGCTGGCTAATTATTTGGACAATGTTTTTTAGGTCCGCGGGAGCTAGAATTGTGTAAATCCTGCAAAGACAATTGGGTGTGGTGTTCGTTGCGATCGTGGTTGCGAGGGGTGGTAGGATCCTGCTGCATGGGACCGGCCTCGTGCATTCAGCTCTTGGAAGTTGGTCTAAGGTTGGGAACACGAAAAATATCATGTGTTTTGACCAAGAAAACTGATCTTTGACTTTTCTCGCCTCGTCTGTACGTAGAGTATTGAATCCCTGCCAATGTTAAGATTTCAGGGACATCTTTGAGGGCGGTGATATTTGCTGAAAACCCGACAGTGCGAAGTGTATTTTCACTATGGGCGGGTCTAAACGAGAGGCTGACTAGCAACATCCAAAGATCGAACCAATTTAGGTTCGCAACTATGGCTTCTATTCCTACTTCTGGTAAGCCACCAAGGTCAAGCTACACGATTTTAGAATATACCGTACATTCACGGACCGATGCGTTCTGTTGCCGGCAGGGGAGATTTCCATGTTTCCACAAGTTCGTGAGTTGGCTTGGAACTTCATATCAGGAGAACTTTGAGCGTACTTACTCCATTTCGGATTCACCAATGAACCCAGTCGCTGGTTCAGTTCTCCATAGTCTTATTTGTCGCGAAAAAAGACTCTCGCGAATTTGAAAAATATTTCGCTCTCTAACATATGTAAAAACCTAGAATCCAAGTGACAAGGATAACATGAGTATGTACGAAGAAGATCTAGAATTCTATCGGTTGACTTCGTCCTAGAAAGCGATTGCATGAAGCAAAGACTTGATTCAAGACTGCTCTCTGAAAGGTGAATGCAGTGATAATCATTTGAAGTGTGTGTGTTGGACAGTTGAGTTCATGCTATTCCTGGATACGATATAGGATCAAGCGAGAAAAGGGCACCAAGTGGAAGCAACGCACGAACGTAGATCATCCGAGAGTTCAAAACTTCACAAGCGACGCTGTGCAAGGTATTCTGCTCACATGAACAAATCGAGAAGGTTCCTTAGTGGTGCTTTGGTGAACTGATTTCTGGACCCAATGCTTGGTATGAATTAAGTGAAGGACACCACTCCCCCGCAAAGGCTGAGGAAAGTTTGTAGAATAGAGTTCCATAGAACAAAACTGATTATAACCTATTAACTGAAAGATATCGGACAGAGGCCGTTCGGTGTTTCGATCGGAACATTTGGGACGTTCCTGCAGAATTGATCAGATCGCGTCTGAGCTTGTTTCTCTCGAGTCATAGCACCTCTGCAAAGACAAAAAGTTCTAGCTTGCAGCACGGTTAGACTTGTACCTGACTACGTTGTCTCATATCCCAATGAACTACAGGTCGGTCAAGTTCAATGGGATGAGTGCATACGGCCGTCCAAAGTATCGTGCACACCGACAGATGTACAGCATGCCTCGATCAATCCTCAATCATAGCGCATCTGGAAGTAATATTGAGACATGATGTTCAAAAGGGGCAAATTTTGCTATCAAGAGTTATGAATTGCACTAGTAATAATAAAGGGCTGAAGTGTGTTGAATTGTAACATGCTCTCGCAAAATGCCAAGACATTTCCACAGCAGTGAATGAACAAGTCGTGTGTAATGGTTTTCGAAATATTGAGACAACTCTGTTGCGACGTGCAACAAAACTTACTAAGCGGCCGCATCACCTTACAAACATCAAAGTGCGAAATCTCCCAAGTGTCCTGAAGTTCTGAGGTTCGATGTGCTATGTATGAGATGAGATATCCAATACGTCTTGGCACCACCATGAAGTTTTAAAAAAGCTGTTATGTTCGCAGCATGGGTTGAGCGATTGATATATTTTTGCGATGTGCAATAATAATTCTACGAGCGGTGGCATCATGTTACTTGGTTAAGGCTTAAGTGAACGTTTGAAAAGGCTTTGGATGTAGAAATCGATCTCGAATATCGTGGAGATGCTGTTATGTTGACCGCGAGTTATAGTGAATTATATAATTTTGTGACGTGCAACCAAATCTTTGTTGACTGGCCGCATCATGCACCAGCAATCTTAATATAAATATTATTTGTCCTCAATTCTCATTCCTTGTCGATTTATTTGAATGTGTTATGGTCGAGAAGTGGAAGTAATGTCTTGGCGCTTTCCAGAAAGTTGCTGGGGAAAGCTGTTTGGAGAGATCTTTGGGGAATCGATATGAATCTTGTGCGACGTGTAACAAGATATTTTCAAGCAGCCCCGTCACGGGGCCGACAAAAAGTGTGAGCAATGGCGTTCACAAGTTGGAGTATGGCAGGGAATCGGAGAAGATCTCGTTCAAAGGATTTGTACAACTACATTGTTATGACCCCGATGGTCAACGCTAGTTAAAGTGGGTACTATTTGACACATTCCACTCCTAGGCCAGACACGTTCAACTGTGAGGCCATCATATCCACGTCGTCAACTTCCTCCCCGACAATCAAAAGCAGCGATGCGCAAACTCCTCATCATCCTCATCCGCCAAGAACGAGCTATTCTCACCTCCAACCAGTCCCGTCAACTCTCTCAAAACACTCTCTCGGACCTCTCTCAAGTTCTTCAATTCCCCCTTCAACTTCTCCGTCTTCCCTGCAAAGCTATGTCTCAACTTATTGTGGTGATAGATGCCCACCTCAGCAAACTGTCTCTGCTCATCCAAATATCTATTGACCTGTCTATCCCGCCTCTCTACCCTCTTCTCCTCTCTGCTTCTCGCTTGCTCTCTTTGATATGCCTTCTCTCGCTCAATTTTCTCCTCTCTCAATCTCGCTTGCTGCAACGTTTCCTCTTGCAAACGCTTTTGCTCGGCTTCCTTGGCACGCTGTTGCTCCAGTTCTGCACTCTTTTCCTTGAATCGTTTCTTCATGAAGAAGATGTCGTATTGGAGAGTTAATTTCTGACGTCTTACATTATCGAGATCGCGTTCTGCCATGAAGCGCAAGGAGCGGGCTTTGAGATAGGAGAGTCGGCTGGTTTCTGCTTCTGTAAGTGCGTTATTGAAGGCGGATTCACTGCCGAGAGTGAGGACGGCGAGGTCTTCGGTGAGATTGAAGGGAAGGTGAGTGGATGATGAGGAGGAGGATGTGGGATAAAGAGTTCGAGCGAAGCAGGCGGTTTCGGTAGAGTATTGTTGACTGAGGATGTTATGGCCGGCGTGCGGGTGAAGGTAGTGGAATTGTCTATGGATTCGAGCGAGGTTAACTCCTGGTTTTTGGGTTTTGTCTTAGTGGTTGTTTGAATGACTAGTGATCTGGAAGGATTGGAGAGATGAGGGAGGGGAAGAAAACCTCGTGGTGATTCTTGGCAACTTGGGTTACTGTCGTCAGTTCGCACGTCTGATAATCTATCACCGTCTTCAATATCAAAAGCTACCTCTTTTGGATCGGAATGGAGTTGGAGATATCGAGATTTGCGAATTGCCGACGGCTGGGAACGAGGCGCGTAGATCTAATTTGTGTCGAGTATATAAGTATAGACTCAGGTGCAGGTGCTAAAGCAAAAGGCAAGGACTTACACTAAAGCTCATATCATTCTCCTCGAATGTGTCACCTCTAACTGCACCTTCAACCAATCTCGCAAACATAGCAGGCGTAACACGATCTTGTCTTGGATCACCCTCCCCATCAACATCATCCGATACTTCGCTGACGTATCCATCGTAGAACGCATCTTCCTCAGCAGCAGTCATAACCTTTGGTCCCCTGTGCGTCTCTCGAAGAATTGGAAGATCATTGGTGAATTGACGAGATCGTTCGCGATTCTCGGTAAGTAGCACAGAGTCGTTCATGGAACCCATGCTGTCTGGATCAACCCATTGACCCTTACCAGGGAGATAGCCAAAGTTGTCGTAGACATCTAGGCCTTTGGCGTGATTGCGTCCGACAGTGGGTTTGAAGTCTGCCATGTGTTGATCGTAGGATGGACTACTAGATTCGCCTGGCTCGTGCTGTTGTAGGTCGTGCTGGAGGGGTTCCTGGGGAGCTGTCAGGGGATCAAAGAAAACCTGCTCACCCTTGTGAAATCTAGATTGAATCTTGTGAGCAGATAAGAACGAAAAATAAACATTTGGATAGACTTACCCATCGATGGGGGGCTTGGTGCTGTGTATGTAAGGGAACGTGACACGCTCTACAAAGTCTTCTCGAGATGCGCCAGAATACAGAGCTAGATGAAGGGGATCGGAATCCTTCTGCCCTTCATAGCCACGAGCATGTGCATAGGCATAGAACATGGCTGGGGTTATTCTCATACGCGGGCATTGAGAATTGAGATTGGGTGTTGGGCTCGACATGATGCTTTCGATCTCTGAATGTTGAGCCATGATAAACCAGTTGGAAGATTTTGGGTGGGATATTGCAGGGGCATCGACGTCAGCTACAAAACTGAATAAGTCTGTTGCCTGGTCAGGTGCTGGAGATCGGGTAAAGTTTACCTATTTCTTCTATATCATGAGATGGAGGTAGATCGCCAGTATAGGTTTCATTCTTGATGTGGGACGACGCGCTTGCGTGTTCAAACTGATTTATGAGGTGTTGGACAGTGCCATCAGCAGAAACTATACGTTGCTGACTGGCCATACTAAAAGTTGGACGTTGGGGAGGATCCATCTCTGGAGGGAATGATTGATGTCGAGTGCTCAGATGATATGAGGTGTCGCGGAAAGCTACTCGATTACGTGTGGCAGGCTATTGCGGAGAAGGATAAGAAGGGTGACATGCATCCTCCAAATTATCAGTGGTAGTCCAAAGGCGAAGTAGACAGTGAAATATCTTTATTCAACTGTGCCGGATCTGGAGTCAGGGGTCAAGCCTTTGTGAGAAACACGTAAAGTGAGCCTGGGATATACCTCACTCTCATTTAATATTGTACTTTGGATTTTCTCCAATTCCTATTCTTCCATTCCACTCCAATAATGAATCGGAATAAAGGTGAAATATTTGTACCTAATTGATAGATGTTGTTCCGCTCGGCTGATGAATGAACTACACGATCACTTTCGTCAGCATACAGCATCATTGTCGAACATCGGGGTTGAGTTCTCTGTCGAAAAAAATCTGATGACAAAAATCCATAACATAGATAGACAGATATTCCAGGTGGTGTATACACACGCGATGTGGAGTGGAGCATGCTGACCAGGTAAAACATACTGAAGCATTGATTGGTCTGTCATGCTTTGGCTCATCTACAATTATCTGAGGCTGTGAATTAAGAACGATCCGGGAAAGAAGAAATTTATACGCATGATTTGAGAGCAGGCGCTGGATAAGTAGGAGCTGACGTGCCTTTGTCCAAGAGTTTGTGAAATCTCGACTAAGATGCATGTGATCTTCATGGAATGTGAAAAAGTGGAAGATTAATCCTGCTTTTGAATAAATGAGACTTCCAATCTTGGAGGTAAATCCGTCTTGCTCATACATCAAAATATGGAGGCATTTTCGGTGACTTTCCTCTAAAATTGGCTTCCCAAATTGCTGTTGCTCGTATGCCAAGGAAATCTAAACAGTCTAGCAAGTCCTTATCGTTGTCTTTTGACACAAATTCGATGAGTTTGTACGATACTACTCATACAAAAATAACCAACTGTTCAAACCAAGTGAGTGTATTTAAATTCCCTAGGTGGCAAAGAATTCTGAAAGTCCCATCAACAAATTGAGCCCATGGACCTCAAATTTGATGAAAGTCTTGGGAATGTTCTCGCCAGCTGCAGTGAGGGGTGTGTGAAAAAGAGGAATAATCCATCAATGAAAGCAAATTTTTATGCAATAAGGATATGAAACGGGATAACCGCATTTTGAACTGATCTTTGATGCTGCTCCCGTCCTTGTATAGGTGTTGCCATCTGGGTCTTGAAAACACTTGTAGCAAGGGGGGTAAATAAGGAAATATGCATGAGATGCACAGAACTCGCAAACAAATTGCAGCATGCAATCGTAGAGTGACGGTATCTGCCCCGATTCCCCGAATGCCTGGTCGCTGGACTGAGACAAAAGCAAGATACCATCTCGCAAAGCAAGGCAAATCCCACAAAGCTGATGTCTGCAAAGATGGAAAAGCAAGATATATTCAAAATAGAAGCGATCTAGATTCAAACATTTGAGCCAAAGCGTTGGGGCGTGGCTTGCCGGCTTCTGCTTCCTGGCGTCGGGATGGGGAGCAAAAAGCAAAGCAAGAAATGTACAGCGCATGTGGTGTGGCGTAAAAGGCCGCCGGCGCCATCGGAAACGGCGGCTGCCTGATAATTAAGCATCATATTTGCGACTTTGAGTTTCGATAGCACGAAGATATACTTGCATACGTTCAGCTCCGGAAAGTTGATGACAACGTCGCGAGACTGATGGGCGTCGGCATCGACGTCGTCGAAATAGGAGAAAGCATTGTAGCATCCTATTGGCTGTCTAGGCGAGGCAAAGTCTCGGGATCCAACAGTGCCAAGCTTCAACTGGATGGACATTGGACAGCGACCGACACTGGCACCACCGCCTGGTAAACAACCTGAAGTCTTCCCCACCTAGTGCGACAACAGTTGGTACTCCTGACCATCGTCGTATTCATTTCTTTCTTTCCTTTACAACACCAACATCACTTTCCCTTCTTAAATCTGGAGATGCAGACTTCCTACGATCGTTAACTCTCCCACTTTTCGCCTTTCACACATTATTTTCGCACTCTTGCGATCCTGCCATTGTCCCAGGTCACGACTTCTACACACATATCACGACAAGGGAATATACAAAACCCAGTGATATTGCTACTAAGGATCACAGGCAGAAGAGTATGCCTACAATCTCCATGTCCGCCTCGCCCTCCACAGGATCAGCGAACTCTCCAGCTGGTCCATCTACTCCGACGATATTATCTGTCCCACCTTCTGGGCCCAAGACTGGCAGTTCACAGAAGGTCTCCTCAACAAGAGCAAAGTGGATCAAGAAGACCAATTCAACTCCCCTTACCCCGGCGATGCAAGATGCTCAGGCGAGGGGCAAGGATCCATATGCCGTAACTGAGATGGGGGATAGCGATGGTGGCGCTCAAGATGTCGATCTACATAGCAAGAACGTGTGAGTTTGTTTCTTCAGTCTGATAGATCATTGAGATTTTGTGCTTGGAACCTGTGGAATCCTTGGAATCGGGCGATGAAGGTTGGTATGGCCTTGGCTGTGTTACGGTTTTTGCTTCGTTTGTGTGACGGCCTCACTTTTTGTGTGACGGTCCTGCTTTCTTTGTGTGACCTCAATTGTCGCACAATGCTTGGAAGTATGGGGAGGAAGCTCATCAAGTGGGGAGCTTAGGATCAAGTTAGGAGGATTCTTTTTTTGCTCACTGGAAAGAACAACTTCAAGTAACTTGACTGACTGATTGAACAGAATTGGTGATTCTTACGAGCGACTCATGACGATGCGAGGCGCGGCAGCTGTTCTGAATAGCCCAGAGTTACTCATCATGAAGTCTTTGCAGAGAGGAGAAGTAAGTTTCCTTCCGTTGGTCATTTTTTCATTTCTTTGGGCCATGAGAACCGTATACGCTACTTGAATTTGCTCTATGCCATGATCTTCTCTTTCCTCGTCGATTATTCTCGTTGACACAACAATTTTACTCCCACACATGTCCATCTCAACAAACTATATATCTCCTTCCGCTATGATGCCTTCCCAGCTCCCACCATTTACCCAAATTTGCCTTGCTAACACACAATAGAGCATTCCGAACACCCGCAATTATTATGCTATGATGATGTGCGGCTACTCCGAACCCAACGAGAAAGACGCTCGATCAATGGATGCACTAGCCAAGCCCTCAAGTAAAGAGAAGCGAGTGACAAAAGCCATGGGCCGCCCATTTCCAGGTCAGCGCAACAATTGGGAGGAATGGGAACTTTGATTCAATTTCCCTTTCCTGCTCGATTTGCTAATTCACATACCGACCTACCTATCTACCCACGTAGGTATCTAGGTATGGCCTCGAATCGTGTGTATTGATTCTTGTTTTCATTTCTTTGGTTGTATTCTTAAGCTCATGGGAAAGTTTCGCATGGAATGGATGTGGGGGAACAAAAGAATCTGAGGTAAAAATGGCGTTAAGCTGGATTGGCTGGTTAGTTGAAGGGCGAGCATACATTTATATCGGGATTTGGAAGGGACAGATAAATGGGAAAGGATTGAGTAAGGCGTTTGAGGTAGGAGATAGCCGGGCATATTTTATTACGGAAATATCTGGGATGGAAGGGGTGGGGTGCATTTGGTGTTCTGTCAAGGAGATCTGGAGAAGTGGCCGCCTTCATAATTCCGCAGGAAAAGAGAATAATATCGCTATTTTAGTCTCGAATTGCGAGAACAATCTGCTTCGAATTGAATTAATTTGTTTTACATGGTCAAGCTGACTTACTTCACACATCTGACATGGTAATATAACAATTTAGACAAGCTTGGTTGAGGAAGCGAGCGACGAAGGAAATATTGAAAACATCAAAGCAGGTCTTCACGCACCAACACCACTCCCCTCACCATACCCCATAGCCTTCCTAATCCCATCACCGACACCCTTCTTCACACCACCATCAACATCAACACCGCCATCATTGCCCACCGTTTCCCCACCAAACCCATGTTCCGAAATAGCCTCGCCATATCTCACATTTTCTGTCGTCTTTTCGCCTCTTGCTGCTTCTATCTTTGCGGCTTGTTTCTCTGCTTCGTTTTCTTGCCGGGAAGACTCTAAGGATTTCAAGTTTAGTGAGTGGATGAAATATAATTTGATTTGTTTGTGATATTGGTGTGGTTGTGTTGGGGGATGGAGGAGGGAGGATTGGAGGGATGAGAGGTGATGTGAGATAGATCGATGCAGTTGAGAGATATATGGGGGAAAGGAGAGGAAAAAGAGAGTCTTTACGAAATTGATTGTCCTCCTTCAATTTACTTTGTAATTGTTCTTTAGAGCCAGAGGATGTTTGATCCATAAACACCTTGGCGCCTTCATACTGCGTGTTTTCTCCACCGGGAGCGGTGTCCATGAGTTTTGAGTCCAGGTTCTGGTTTGACATGATTCTTAAATTCTTGGATTGATTGAAAATTTATTGGATTTCGTGAAGTAGAGAATGAGAAGGGGAGTGATTGATGATGTTTGAGAGAGATATGATCAAGGAGGTTGTGAGATGTATTAATGTTTGGAGGTTGATGACGTATCGAACATTTCTTTCTTCATCTCTTTTCTTACTTAAGCTTCTTTCATAGCAGATCTACAAACTATTTGTTTTTGTCGAGTCCATGTGAAGATTTGAAAGGGTGATATGTATGTACACCTACCTTCTATGGTTGATGGAAAGGCATAATCGTTTTGCGCCTTCGACTTACTATTGTAAAGTGCATTGTAGGCTGCAGCGTGCTCGACGTCAATCGTTCTTTCATTATTTTGATGAGAGTCGGCGATCTACAAAAATATACATAGTATACAAACGTACCTTACATATCCTTGGAACACATCTACCTCAATTCGATACCTAATCTCTTAACCATTTCTGCCTTCACCTTCTCATGTAACCCGTTAATCTCCTCGCCCTCCAGTGTCCTCTCCAAATCCCTATATGTAACCCTATAGCACAAACTCTTCCTCCCAGACTTGCCATGCGTAAACTCATCAATTAACCTCACATCCTCCACAGTATTCTTACACACATCTCTGACAATTTCCATCACATCGTTCTCATGAACCTGGGTCCCGCCTCCAGCCACCGAAGAAGTCGACTTCAACCAAAACGACACATCTCTGTTTGCAGCTGGATATTTCGAGAATGGCGTGAATCTCTTGATGTTGTCTAGATTCTTAGAGAGACCAGCGAATTGCGAGAGGAAACGTTCGTCTTGGGACCAGAAGAGTCTGATATCAGGAATCTCGAAGAGTAACATAGCCATTCTCTCGAGACCAATTCCAAATGCCCATCCACGTTGTCCTTCACAACCTGCTTTTTTCAGAATATGATGTTGAACCACTCCACTGCCCAACACCTCGAGCCAATCTCCTTGCCAAAAGATTTCCAACTCCCATGATGGTGATGTGAACGGGAAATAAGCCTCGATCCATCGCACCTTTAACGGTTCATCTTTGAAGTCCGGATTCGACGCCATCCCGGCCTTTTTGGCGTACGAGAAGATATCGACGACCATCAACTCCAACGAGCGTTTAAGATGTGCAGCAATTGCTTCCGTTTCCTCCACTGTGTATTCGTCCTGTAATGGGTTTCTCTCCGCGTGAAAAGAAGGATTTGGATCCTCAACTTTCATATCATGTTTTGGCAATTTCGCAAGATCAGCCCATACCGCAGCTGCTAGATCCCCATTAGGGACTGTATTTCGATCCCAAACCCTCGCGCCATCTATCTGATGGAAAATAGGATAGTGAGATCGATCAATCGCATCGCGTCTGTATACGTCTGCCGTCACTAGATATCCATCCGCCTGGTTTGCTTCCAGAACTTCGGCCTGGTGGGCTGTTCCGTGTGTGCGTAGGACAGTTTTCTCGTTTATGTAGTAGGTATCTGTTCTGCTTCGCCCAGGGTGATCCGCAGGAAATCCTAGAGAGTCGAAATTTTTGAGGGTGCTGACTGCGGGGGAGAAGTCGTTGTGGTGGGCAAATGTTGGGGTAGGGAAACGAGAGGCGATTATGGAGCGGGTGATTGCGAGAGGGTGGTCGGGAAGGACGTGCAGCTTTCGGGAGGTTTGAGACAGAATTGAGGGAGAGAGGTTGTGCCAGCTGTCTTTGGGGTATGTTTGATTGTCTATCGTTACATGGGAGGGTGTTTCTGGAGATATGTGAGCTCAAATGGTGGTATACTAAAACAAACAATAGTCGTACCAGAAGAGGAGTATCGACATTGCGAGCAAGCCCCCCATCGTATCGAGGAAGCTTTGAACCGATACAGAGCTTCTCCTACAGCGGAGACTCTCTGCCTCTTTACAATTGACCTCATGGCGAATACTAAACCGATTACCGCTTTGGGAAAAAGTGAGGGCATCGTAGCATCTGCAGCTCTTGAGGCATGGAGGGAGGCTAAATGTTGTTCCGGCCCGACATGCTCAATGACGACCCGCCAATTTCCAGGGATCGCGCAGAATCCCAGAAATCGAACGATGTCAGAAGCAACTTTCTTCCACCACACAAGTAAGTCTGTCACCCTCCACAAGAAGAGTCCAAGTCTGGTCGCGTGCACCTTGTCTCAAAAATATATCTTCACTTTACCTCTCTGAACCTGCCAATTGACCATCGTCGCGGTCGCAAACGAGTCCGGCGCATTGCGGTTTCCACCTCCCAAAAGTTTAGAATTAATAGCTCCCGCAAGAGAAAACTATCACTCCCTACGAAACTTTCTCGGTCAATTCTCGATCAATTTTGCTATCCTTAGCTACCATATTCATTCTTACGCAACCTCGCATATTCCTACCAAGCATCATTATCCAATGCACCAATTTGGACCATCGAGCCCGCATTTCCTGTCTCCGATCCCACTTTCAACATGTCGGTAGCTACAAAACGCGGAGGGGAGGGTAGTACCAAACCCTACAACTCTACATCTCGCAAACCCGCACAAAAGAAAGATGCTATTAAATATCCCTTTTGGTTTGGAGGAAGCTCTTCCTGCATGGCTGCAGCAGTGACCCATCCTCTTGATCTTGGTAAGTTCCTGCTCTCTCGCTGTTATCCTATATATACTAATAATCACAATAGTCAAAGTCCGTCTCCAAACTCGCTCTCCGACAGATCCTAAGACAATGTTATCGACATTCACTCATATCCTCCGCACAAACGGCGTCCACGGTCTCTACGCAGGTCTATCCGCCTCCCTCCTCCGCCAACTAACATACAGCACCACTCGCTTCGGTATCTACGAGCATCTGAAATCATCCCTTCCACCATCCTCCTCCCCATCCTTCCCCGTTCTCATAGCTATGGCATCAACCTCCGGCTTCCTAGGCGGCATAGCCGGCAACCCTGCGGACGTCCTCAATGTCCGAATGCAACACGACAAAGCGCTCCCCGAAGCCCAGCGTCGAAACTACAAAAATGCCGTCGAGGGTATCATCCGGATGACCAAAGAAGAAGGCTGGAAATCGCTCTTCCGCGGCGTCTGGCCGAACTCAATGCGCGCTGTTCTCATGACCGCTTCACAACTCGCGTCCTACGATGCGTTTAAATCACTTCTCCTCACTCACACACCTCTGACCGATAACCTCGCTACGCATTTCTCTGCTTCTTTCCTCGCTGGCTTCGTGGCAACGACTGTTTGTAGTCCCGTGGATGTGATCAAGACGAGGATCATGAGTTCGGGAGAGAGTAAGGGATTGGCGAAGTTGATGAAGGATGTTTACAAGTTGGAAGGTGTGGGCTGGATGTTCAGAGGCTGGGTGCCGAGTTTCATCAGGTTGGGTCCGCATACGGTTGTGACGTTTTTGTTTTTGGAGCAGCATAAGAAGTATTGGAGGAAGTTGAAGGGAAGTGAGAGCGGGGAGGCTGTTGTTTGATACCATTTCGTGTCCGACTTGCTGTATGAGAAGAGAAGGGAATGATCCTAATTGTTTTCTTCTTCTTCTTCTCCCCTCTTCTTCTTCTTCTATTTGTTTCTGGCTTGGAATCATCGATTGCATGTCTTGGGCGGCTCTGTTCTATGCTATTCTTTCCTATTTCCATTTTTATTAATCAGTGTGTGGTTGGCATTCCTTATCTCTTGGATCTTTTGGAATCTTGGCGCACCTAGTTATACTGTACTGTACCAGCTACTTGTTTTATGAGGCGTTTTGGAATGGCTGTTTGATACATACATAGATCATAGACTTAGAATACGTTTCCCGCACGGGAAGATGGGTAGTGCTATGCAGAACGGTCAATGAGCAATTATAGGATGAATGATTAGTCTTTTTGGTTTCTCACATTCCAGTTCGAATTCGCGAGGGACCTGCATCTTATGAAATTACGTCTAGAATCAGTTGAAGAGGAGTATTCACATCACGAATAGATCAAATGGAAAAGAAGGGTATCATTTCTTCATACTTATTCTATACTTGTGTTTTGAGATGCTACACATTTTCTGGGTAGGTTGGGCTTCTAATTTCTTTCAATCTCTTTCCTGGACCCTACTATCCCTCCTTATATTGTGATTATAAGCAGAAAAGAGAACCACGTCCGGACAAAGCCTAGAGCCTTTTTCAGTTCCATCTCCCATATTTGTTCTCTACCCATCCAACGCCTAAGAATGCAGAGATCTTGTGTTTTGTGTGTCTCGTCGCTGTATTTGTACAATTTCCCACATTTGTCTTTCTCCTCTTTTTTGCGTCTCTTTTGTTCCTGAACATAGATGGAGCCCAGGAAATGTCTTCATACCCCCACGAAAGATCAAGACCACCCTGTCCCCAAACTTATTCTTGTGAGACATCTTTTTCTCTACCACCCAGACCCATTCTGTCCATAAGGTGTAGCACCATACGGCGTAGTCGAGCCATTCGCGCCCGCACCCCAAGCACCACCGCCCGCACCTGAACTTCCATACGGCGTGGTAAAACCCTGATCCTGCTGGCCCCAAGGCTGCTGCACCGCGCCGCCCATACCCATACCCATACCCATATCCATATCCGGTGATCTCGGTCCATCATATCCACCGTCGCCTCCGCCTCCGCCAGAAAGGTCTTGAATCACAGCAGCGAGTTTTTGTTGGAGCACTTTGATACCTTGTTGAATGATGGCATCGGGTTCGAGGTTGCCGATTGATTCGACTTCGTAGTAGAAGCGGCCTGGGACAGCATCGTAGTCGAAGGGTTCGCCTTCCTGTGGGGGTTCTTCCCAGTCACAATATTTTGATTTGGGCCTGGAGAAATTGGTTAGTTGGGGAAATTATGGTGGTGGGGGTTGTAGTAAGGGTAGACATACCATTCCTTCTCAGCGCTATCTTCAAACCATAAATCGGTATGCCTCAGCTTGTTCCATGGGTCATATTCGAAGCCCACAGCAGCAGTGGGAGCCCATTTCGCGTGTTCCTTTGCAATGCCCTTCTTCGCAATACACTTGAAGCGCAATTCTTGTCCCTTTCTCAATTTACACAGCAGGGCTCCCTGACCCTCCGGATCGTTGATTACAGGATTACCAACCCACATATTTGCCCGTGCCTGCTCAACGACCAGATCCCGCGCAAACACCTTCATGATCTCATCACCAGTACATCTCGCATGCAAGCTCAAGGTCACAGAGCACAATTCGCAGTAACCTTCGCAATCGCAGTCACGGGAGTAGACGACATCATCGACGTTCTTGGAGTTTAGAGGGATGAGACCGAGGCGGTGCGAGAGAAATTCATCGGGGAGGACGGAGGTGTTGGTTTCGATTTCGACAATGTCAATGGCCATGATGGGTACTTCGGCGAGAATCACGCGGCGGAGGGAGTTGGCAAAGGAGAGATCGACATTGGTGAGGGTGAAGTCTACATTGTTCGAACCGGCCTACGTGTGAGTGTTAGCTGTGCGCACAATTCATGAGGAGGCGCATTGCAGAATGGAGTATACCTCTGTAATCTTCACGGAGGGACCATTGGTCTCCGTGTCCATAGCCATGGGATCATAGTCCATCATGATTGCGGTTTGGAGCTTTGCGACTGCGCGCAAAGACAAAGACGAATGGATGGCGAAGTGGAAATTGCAACAAAGCAGGCACCGGGCTACGTCGAGGTACGAGGAGATTGTTTACAAAGCCGACGAGTTGGTGGTGCCAGATTCGGTTCGGTCTGTGGCGCCCTCTGCGATATGCGGTGGACTGAAATCAGGGTCGGGTCTGGCGAGGTTGAGTCCTGGATGCGATGGCGATGATGGGGAGGAGGCTGAGGAATTTGACGCGGCTCTCCAGGTTCACCTCGACACGGACCCCCTGGCGTGGGAAGTGTCACGTGACGCGGAAACAAAGACTTGATAGAGGAAGAAAGGGGATCGAGCCCCAGACAAAAAGCTTAAGCAAGGAATAGAACTGCTTGATCGCACCGAGGCGGAGTGGACGACAAAGTCCTCATCTCTGAGCCGTGGTAGTGTGGAGATGAGATAGAGGGCGCAAGCAGCTCAACTTAATGCTCCAGACTTCAAGCGAGCGAGCGATTACCCAGCTCCAGATCTCTTGGCTGCAGGCGAAGCGAAAAGGGGGAGGAGTGGGAAGTGGGAGTGGGAGTGGCAGGTGTTTTTGTTTTGTTTGTTACATTTGCAGTGCAGCAACACACACACACCCCATCCTCGACCTCCGGACGTTGCATGTTGTGTTGTCCGGCATCACTCCGCCATCAAACGATGCGATAATGTACCTGTATCATAGTACGGAGTACAAAGTATGTTGCGGCAATTGACGGACGGAACAATGAATGTGTAGTGCCACGGAGAGTCAAGTCATCAATCAGGTTGTCCCTCAGCCATTCGGCCATAAGCCATAGGCGTCGACAAGAAGCTCGGCTATTGGACTGACGGTTTGTTGATTTGGAAGAGAGACACTTCCTTCGCCGCCCTCAACAGGAGATGATTAGATTGCCAAGGTCGTTAATTGAGTATGCCAACTATCCTGAACTCTGCTGTGACATCTGCCATTCTTCTTATCTCACAGACTACTCGTGCAAGAAAGCAAAGGATACGGAGAAAATCCATCGTCTCCTCATACTGACTGTCCTTCGTACTGTGTCCGAAGCATCCGTTCACGGTTGAACTCCGCGCCATGATTACATTGTTGTAACCCAAACGTTTATGGCCAAGGATACCATCACCAACTCAAACCGTATTGCTCGTACTAGTGTAATACTTCGAAGTGATACTTGTACTCCAAACAAACAAGTCAATGGGCCTGTCTAGGCAGTGTTGAAACGGCCTGACGAGGGCAGAATTTAAGCGACCATGGCATATTGTGGTACTGTGGTCCTGGATCAGGCCTTGCTGGCGGGCTGTCGTCG
>JBAMDN010000543.1:0-11599 GCA_037074945.1 Tetracladium marchalianum
TTTATCGAATACACAGGTATATACTCCCCACACCTTGGGACGGGGCTGGGGCTGGGGCCAGGGAGAGGTTTGAAAAAGTTCAGACTTGGTGGAGTAGAGGCTGTGAGAACGTTGGACATGTTCGGTGCAAATTGGAGAGGCGAACACAGGGCGATATTGTCGTAGGAGGACCGCTCATCGAACACCATCAGGAACATTAAATTCATGTGCCAATTGGGGGCACGAATGGTGATAAGTTTCCAGGCCAAATCATCCACGATCATGGTGAGGTCCTCGAGTTTCGCATCAATGTTTTCATCCTCGAGATTGGACCCGGCGCCAGGGTCCTCGTCACCAGACTCCTCTTGACCAGACTCGGACCCAAAATCTTCTTGATCGGACTCGGCACCAGACTCGATTTCAGAATCGGTACCGGATTCGGTATTAATCTCCGCTTGATCAAGCTCCCGGAACCAAGATCCTCCTTGCCAGACTTCAGGAAAGCGAATTCCTCCCGAATGAAGTCCCAAAATGCATTGTTCTCTTGTTTAGAATCTGAGGAACCATCCTCCTCGGGCTCCAAAGGACCAAACTGTTGAAGTAAAAACTCGTTCTGGGCAATCTCCTCTGGGTCCACCTAGGTACCGAACTCTTGGGGAGGCAGCTTTTGGGAACAAAACTTCTCATGATCAGACTCCTTGTGTTTGGGATCAAGGCACGCGCCTCGGGCTCAATATCGGAGTCCTCCGGGACCTCGACTTCAGAGTGGTCGTCGATAACAATTGGTTCGGGTCTGTCTTGAGGGACCATTTCCTCAAGATCAGAATAGCTGCGGATCAGGACAACGTCCAAGTTGGGACTAAGTTGGGACTGGTCTTGAGGGGGGAAAAGATCTAGGTCCTCAATGTCGGAGTCGTCGATGATTATGATGTCCATTGTGTTCTGCCTGGGGCATCTGTTCAGGTCCACGGGTGAGAGGCCCAAAGCTGGTGCTCAATGATCTCTGAGATCTCGAGCTGGTACAGGTTCACGTCGAGGACGGGAATTCGAGCTAGTACAGTTTCGAGAAGAGAATGAGAACCCAAGCCGGGGACAATCGCTCGGGAATAGAACAATAACCCGAGCTGGGTACAATGGTTCGAGACAAGTACAAAGATGGTACTGATCTCGTGCAGAGAACGGTCGTTGATTGTTAAGAATGTTGTGATCCTGGAGAAAGTCGAAGGGAAGAGGAGAAGAGGGGAAGAGGGGGATAGATATGCATCCTCTTGCTGTTGAGGTAGTTGCAAACCACTGGGTTTGGATGCAGCCATGGTGCCATTTGCAGAAGGAAGGGATTGAAGGGAAGAAGCAACATTTAGGAGAGAGGGGTAATATACCAGTGTAGATAGAAGCCTCGCGAGCAGCGACAGGCATGTTTGAAGTGTTCGCAATCAAACATGTACGCTTCATAATAGGTTCCTTGCGACCGTTGATTTCAATGGAAAGTTCTGGGAAATCCTTCAAGACTTCGGCCATCTCGTTTCCACGCTCACCACATCCGACGTAAACGATAACATCACTGTTGGAAAACTTCGAAACAGACTGGGAAATGACAGTTTTTCCACATCCGAAAGCTCCTGGAATGGCCACAGTTCCACCCTGGACACTGGGGAAGAGCGCATCCAGGACACGTTGTCCGACAATGAAAGGCTTATCAGCTGCAAGCTTCTCAGTGACCGGGCGAGGCACACGAACGGGCCAGACGTGCATCATGCTGTATTCAGTCTTCTTGCCATCAAATTCGACTTCCAAAATCTTCTGTGCCACCTTGTACTTTCCTGGGCCAACAATCTTGGTGATCGTACCTCTTGCTCGTGGTGGGAACAAAATCTTATGGTCGGTGAGAAGAGAGTTTTCGTAAACGGTACCCCAGATGTCTCCTCCTGTAATGTGGTCTCCAACCTTCATGGTTGGCTTAAATTCCCAGTCCTTCTCTCTGTTCAAGGCCGGGACAGCAATTCCACGAGGAATATAGATAGAGTTTGATGACTCGGCAATGGCCCTCAATGGTCGTTGAATACCATCGTAAATCGTTTCCATCAAGCCGGGACCCAATTCAACAGCAAGAGGCTTTCCAGTTCGAATGACGGGATCTCCAACAGTGACACCGGCTACATCATGTTAGCAAGTGCCCCAATGCTGAGCTGTATGGGCATCGTACCGGTCTCCTCGTAGACTTGAATTGTCGCTCGATCGGCCTCGATTCGAATGACTTCACCGGAGAGCTTGTCGTGTCCAACTTGGACCTGGTTTTCTCGTTAGCTCTGGGCATCTTGCGGTGAAAGATGTGATCAGCCTACCAATTCGTACATGGCAACACCGATCATGTTCTCTGCCACTACAACGGGTCTGCGAAGCGATTAGCGACATGTTGCAAGTTGAGTGAGTGCTTGCTTGCGGGTTTGTACTGACCCAGAGACCGAATAGATGGAACCTATGCCGGTGATTAGGCCCATCGTCAATGACAATGGAGGCGGGGATTACTTACCAAACTGCTCCTCTCCATCCTCCTCAACCTTGGTATCCTTCTTTGGTGGCATTTTGATGACTGGGGGAGATTCTTCGATTCGAAGTTGGTAGGGGACTGGCGTTCCAGGGCGAGACGGTGCTGGAGATGTGGGGAGGGGAAATAGCTCGGGAGCAAGCTCTGTCGACAAGCTACTGGGACGGTGACGACGAACGGACAGGCTTTCGATATTGCGACTTTGGATCAGGTCGTACAGAGAATGCCGGGCTTTCAGACGGGGACGGAAGCCAACATTCATCAACAAGCGCTATCAAGGATCTCACGATCAATAATTACAAACGTCAAGATTTTAGGTTACGAAATGGGTACTTAGGTAGCTAGAGGCTGCAAGATAGAGGCGGTTGGGGGTGCGTGAGCAGAAGGGGAGAGAGCTCTCTTTAGCGAGCTGGTTCGATTGTTCTTGGGCTGCGATGCGCTGTGGTGCGTTACTTACCGTACCTACCTATGCTAGAACCGCTTGCAGCTAATAGGTAGGTAGCTAATAGCCGCTTTAGTTCTCTCTTACCTTAGAAGCATCTTATTTTGAACTGCTGTTCTCTTTCATATTCTACACTCATTCTCATTGCGTAAGTGTATGAAGGCAGCTCCAACACAACGCTGCGCTGCTAATCGAGGTCCTTATCGTCATCTCAGATCACATGGCAGCTGCTGGTCCGACTGAATGAATCAGCAGCCGGCCTCAACAAGCACGACCACGACGGACTGGCCACTGTTAGCCTACGACACTGAGACTTTGGGGACAACCAACCCCCCTCCCTTGAACGTTGTCACCTCTCTTTTTCCCCTCTCTCAGTGGAAGAACACACTTTCGAGACGACGACAATACAACAACTTCAATCATCTCGACTAACCGCACTTGGAGATGTGCTAGATTTAGTGAAACTGACGTATTCGCGCTACCCTAGATTGAAGCTCTGGTCGCAAAAAGCTCCAACTTCAACCACTCCAACAACACCAAATACATCCCACAACACTTCGATCGTGGTAGCTGCCTGTCTAGATCGCTAGATAGGCCCCTTCAACCTCGAACTTAGCAGCGGCACTTCCGCAGAGGTCGTCCTGGCTGACGATCATCCCCATCCCTCAACATCCCTTTCCAGTTCCGACAACCCATCAACCCCGACACATCCCACAATCCCCTCCAGCACAAACAACTCAGTCCCCAATACAATCCCCCGCCATACTTTAGAATCTACTCTACAATCTAGCCCAGTGCCAGCCGCCGGCTCGTCCTCCACCGGACTGCAGCAAGATCTCTCGAATTCAGGCCAGATCCTTGGTAGAAGACGCAGGGAGGAGGAACAAGATCTAGAAGAGCGGGGGAATACTCACAACAGCTCCAGCGGACCTGTGAATGAGCACACGAACGAAGTTGAACAACCAAGAAAGCGAAGGCGACAGGACGTTAGCATGAGACCCGAAGGAGAAAGTAGTACTGCAAATGGTTCATCAAGACCATTCTCAAATGGGCCGGGGGGATCTACGCTGCAGAAAACTGCAATCTCGAATGCCATAAGCAAGTCAAAAAGCTTCTTAGGCGCGATGAACGGTTCATCAAGCATGAATGGCCACTCTGGTACGAGTGGCAAATCAGTGCAAACGTATCTTGGGCATGATCGGGAGGAGGTTTCAAGGATTTTGATCCAGGCCTTGACGGATCTGGGATACCACGGAGCTGCTGCGAGTCTCAGCCAGGAAAGTGGTTTCGACCTTGAGAGTCCAACGGTTGCCGCCTTTAGAAATGCTGTGATGCAGGGTGAATGGACTGAGGCGGAGGAACTACTTTTTGGAGGATCGACGGAGGAAGGGGGTGTTAGTATCAACGGAGATGGCTTGACTCTGCAAGAGGGTGTTGATAAAAATGTCATGCGTTTCTGGTTAAGGCAGCAAAAGTTCCTGGAATTATTGGAACAACGGGATACTGGAAGAGCTCTGATGGTTCTACGACTGGAATTAACCCCACTATACCAAGATACGGCCAAACTACATTTCTTATCCAGGTGAGATGCGAGTATCTTGACTTTTCGCATGCCTTTTACTGACAAACGATAGTTTATTGATGTGCCCATCAACGCAAGACTTAAAGGAGAGAGCTGAATGGGATGGTGCTGGTGGGCAATCTCGTTACCATTTGCTTTCGGAGCTTTCAAGTGAGTTTGGAGACCAAAAGTGTTGAAAATGTCACTAATAAAACAGAATGCATATCGCCATCTGTGATGCTTCCGGAACACCGTCTAGCAGTTCTCCTTCATCAGGTGAAAAGTAGACAGATATCAAATTGTCTATATCACAACACGGCAACATCACCATCCTTGTATCAAGATCACATGTGTGACCGAAGTCAATTCCCCATCACTCCAGTTGTACAACTTGATCGACACGGAGGTGAGGTATGGGATGTGCAATTCTCGCACGACGGAACGCGTCTAGCAAGTTGTGGAGGCGATGGCATTGTTGTGATTTACAGCGTGGAAACTTTGGAAGTCCTGCACGTTTTCCCAAGCATCGATGCGGGGATATGTTCCCTATCGTGGAGCCCCGATGACACAATGATTGTCTCATGCGCTCAGGATAGGCGCGCTCGGCTATGGAATGCTCATGTAAGTTCTCAATGCGAAATAATGTATATTTCTCTGACATTCGGTACAGACTGCCGAAATGAAAAAGTGCTTGTTGAGATTTGGAGAACCCGTGAGCAGCAGCATTTGGGCACCAGATGGTCAGAGTTTTGTGACTGGATGTCTCGACAAGGAAAGGAATTTATGTCAATGGAACCTGAACGGAGACTTAATCTTTGATTGGGGCCGACCGCATCGAATCCAAGATCTCGCAGTCTCACCAAATGGACATCGCTTGGTAGCCATGGATAACGCATGTCACATCCACGTGTACAATTTCGTAACCAGGGATCTCGAGTATGAGATGGACTTCAAAGTTCATCTCAGCTCAGTAAGCATCAGCCAAGACTCTTCCTCTCTTCTCGTCCTTACCAACGAAGGAGAGGCCCGATTGATAGATTTGGACACTCGCGAGACAGTTCGAGTGTATCACTCAGGAGAGAAGAAGAGTCAGAACGTGATCAAAGCTGCTTTTGGGGGCGCGAATGAAAGCTTTGTCATAATGGGAAGCGATAGTACGTCGCACTGTTTTCCCAATGAAGAGCATGCACTAATGATAATAGGCGGCGCCATATACATATGGCATAAGGAGAACGGCAAGCTTATCGAGAAGCTGGATGGCCATGACAAGGGCTGTTGCAGTGCTATATCATGGAATCCCGTAAACCCATGCATGTTCGCATCTGCTGGTGACGACACCAAAGTCCGGCTGTAACTTCTCCTATCCTCCATTATTTCACAAAATGAAAGCTAATATCAACAGATGGTCAAATGATGAGCTTCAGATCAAGACCTCAAGCAAGGCCCCTCAACACACCAACGGGTTAACATCGAACGGAGGTTGGTAGAAGTTGACCCTCAGCATAATTCGGCGTTTTAGGTAAATGGATATCGATCAAGTTGAAAGACACCGCTCAACACTTCTTTTTTTAACTATGGATTTGAATTGTTTGGATGATATACGCAATGCATCAGGGGGGTGGCAGAGGAGCATAATTCTGTGATTTCTGTAAGGCATTCTTTTCGAGGGAGTATGGCGAGGGAATCTCAATATCCCATGATGGCGTTAAACCGAGAATGCTAGATTGATAGGCGCAGAGCGATGCATATTGGGTTGGTGGATTTGCAACTAGGTAGATAGGGTATCAAGCACATTACAGTGGCTATTGATAAGGTGATCAGTACAGTATAGCCATGCTAAATGCAAGGTCTTCAAATTCGTCGTCTTATGAACATCGGGCATCACACACTGTAACCGTGATCCATCAAGCCGAGTATGCTTGAAACTGCACCTAAAGTCGGTCACCAACCAGAACTTACAACAACCTCGAACTTTCAACCCAGCAAAACCTCATATGTTCTATTTATGGGCGTTCCTGGATCTAATATAACAAATCTCCATCTTGCCCAATCCCATTAAAATCTCAGAAGACATCAGTCCAAGGAAAACTGTTGTGTGGAGACATCTACGTCACATGTTAAGCGACACGTCCTCCCCTGCTGGCCGTTTCGACGCCACCTGGAACGCCTATCCGCAAGCAACTCATCTCACTCCCCTCTCATTCCTCCATCTCTTTAATCAAACAAAGTCACAAACATCACTCAAACGGACCCTTTGGCCTCTACAAATCTCTTCCCAAGATCATCACTAAATACTTCACAAAACTATACAAGACTGGCTAAATCGTCAACATGGGCATGGTTTCAGCAATCTTCCTGGTGCTCATCACGATCCTCTGTATGTTTGACTACCTCCCACTGTCGTTTACGCCACCGATCATGATGGATGGATGGATGGACCGATAAATCGTGGGTGCTTAGTTTAGGATAGCTGCTAACATTTTCTCAAGTTCCGCCTGTTGGTGTATGGGCTGTTGCAGGATGCGGTGCAGATTTGTTGATTAATATCTGCCTTACTATTCTCGGGTATGTTCTTCTCTTCCTTTCACTCACTCGACAGTTCCTCGAATCTCAACCAATCCTACTAGACTTCCTCAATTCCAATCTGGGGATCTATGCTAATGGAATGTGATCAAAGCTACATTCCCGGCCACATTCACGCTTTCTACATCGAGTACGTCTACTACGAGCGAAGAGAGCAGGCGAGGGAGGGAAGATATACCGCGACGAGAGCGCCGGGCGTTTATAGTGAGAGAGTGCAGAGTGGTGGACAGGGATACGGTACTATTGCGCAGGCTTCGTAGGGTGAAGGATGTGCGAAGCAGTAAGACGGTGCATTTGTGGTAATGGGTTAGAAACAACCTGGATGGATTCGGGTGATGATGAGATGGGTAAGTGATTTTGAAGCAAGGTTTTTCTTGGAGTATTCATGAACGGGTGGGATGGATTATGGATGGAATGGAGTGTGTTATAGTACTTTTTTTGGGTTGCTCATGGTGTGAAATGGCTGGTCTGGAGTTGTGTGTTTCCCTGAATTTATGCGACTATCTCATGTGTCACTCACTCTTTTTGATCAGTGATAATGTATTGTCGGCGAAATTTCGAGTTGTCACGGCCGATAGCGCCGTCGATTTTCAGGTATATCCAAAGAATGAAGGATTTAACTTTACATTGACTTCAAATTCCACAGCCGTATAGAAAGAAGTATTGTTGTTTGCGACCTGGGTGTATTGCTCTCAAAGCTCGATGGATGGCTTGATGCTCACAGCCAAGTTACCCCACACTACGCTAACAACAAAGCGGCACTAGCGCGCAACCCGAGCTTCGGGGACAAGAGACGTGTTCTATCAAAAAGTCGAGAACGACCAGATAAATCAACAACGACACAGGAGATCCCCCTCGTTTCCTCTCGCCTCAGCGCGAATTATCTTCGCCTTTCGAATCCCTCTTCATAGACCTCTCACGGATCCAAAATCCCTGCCCTCGCTCTGAGCATAACCATAACACAACAACTCCAAGATGCACTCCACCATCGTGCGCGCCCAAAATGTCTTTGGCTTCTTCACTACCGTCGCCTTTGTCGTTGCAGCATTAATAGCAGCATCGGACTTCCTCACTCCACGAACACCTAGCTCAAGTGTTCTAGTGAAAGATATTCAAGTGTAAATACTTCCCGTCCTTCTCTTCCTCCACCCTCCGTCCCTCCCTCCAATCTACAACCAACCCACCCTACCAACAATACCCATGTCTGACTCTCTACTCCCCCTCCCAGCGTCCGCGGCAGACCCCACTACTATTCCACCAAACGTGAACAATACGCCAACATCCGCTTCTCCCTCACCGCGGACTTCTCGACCCTCTTCACCTGGAACACCAAACAAGTCTTCGTTTACGTATCCGCCAACTGGCCCAATGCGACCTCCTCCTCGCGCGAACTCGTCAATGAAGCTGTAATCTGGGATGCCATCATTACAAACCCCAGCGCGGATCACCTGTTGAACATCAAGCCCAGTGCGTTGAAGAAATTGGTCAAGAGCTCGAAGGGGAAGAGTGTTGATCCTTCGAGGTTAGTTCACATATTCTTATATTATGTTATAAAATTGGATTTTAGCGGAGGGTGGTTTACAGGGAACTTGTGCTGACGTGGAAATTGTGAATGATTATAGAGGAAAACTCGAATTGAAGAATCAGAAACCAAAATATCAGATCACGGCCCCCTCAGGCGAGTTGGCGAATACGGAAGATGTGGTGTTGAAGGTCCATTATAATGTGCAGCCGTGGGTTGGAGCGTTGACGTGGACGCCGCAGATAGAATTTGGATTGTGGAAGCTGATGAAGGGGGGTGTGAGTAAGACGTTTAAGTTTCCAGCTTTGAAGGTTAAAAAGGAGGGGACGAAGTGAGAGTGAAGGGGATGGAGAAAGAGAGTGGAATATACCAAGGTAGATGGTGTGGAAGATAATGAGACTCTTTGCAAAAAAAGAGACTAGCGACTTAGGAACTCATTGGGTCCAGTAGGTGCGCGAGGCAGGAAGACAATGTCTAGAAGTCGCGGAAAGCCTTTGGACATTTAAGTCATGTAAAGTTATTAGAATCAAAAACACTATCACACGCCCTATCTCGAAAGTATTACATGGCAACCCAACTTAGTCCATTCTCTCATCTCAATGATCAGGCCAGACATGACAACCACTTAAGCGAAAAGTGATATGTTGACCGCAGATGAACTTATCAACCTATCCAACCAGTACTCGTTCTCTTCACGACAGCAACAAATCACACGGCCTTATCAACACACACGAGGTCTTTGTGATATATTCTTGATATCCTATGATAAGAAAGTTCATAGAAGTATATTGCTGACCGAATAAAACCGCAGTGCAAATACATACCTTAGCCAGACTCCTCTAAACAAGAACAGACGATACAAGCAAAAATCGCAAATGTTGCCCTTATCAAGGCTAGACACACTCATGTATCTACTACCACCGAAGAAGGACGTACCAGTATGCCGCATCCCGTCTACTCATCCCATCATCCTTGGCACGATACTTTTTACACCAAATCCACATGCACTGGATCTATCCTTCAGTAAAAATGATCCATGCCCCAACTATATTGGGCACAGGCGTTAGCTTTATCATTCCATTTCTAGTTTGGGAAGAGGAAAGGGAAGGGGGAAAATACGTCCTCTTCAGAATTAGTCATCTAGTTTCCAAAGTTGTTAACTGGTCCAGGCAAACTAGGACAATTATCCGTGGCACTCTCGTTGAAGCGATCGCGACTTCCATGTAGTTGACCATGATGTTCAGCAGGCGTGTCGTCGACGAAGTCGCTGGGACCTTCGCAGTCGTTATCCTCTGTGACTTCGGATCTTGGAAGGTGTGGAGGAGTCCGAACCACTATATTTGAAAATTGAAGTTAGCATGCAAAGGGGAAGAGGGGGAGACCTACATGACCAGCTTCATGAACAACAGCACCACCACTAGAAGCAATATAATACTGTCTATTGAGAGGGAAAGGGTAAGTGAGTCCAGAGAGAGATGCAGTCTGGACTAAAACGCCATCATTCCAATCTCGATACTAATCTGGCATAGGCTCTACGGGAAGGCAGCGACGCTAATAGTATCTTCCTCGAACATCTAATGCATGAAGTAGACGTTGAGAGCTTTATAGTCGCCTTGTCGAAAGCTGTTTATTGAGTTCGATACCAGGGGCGAAGTCGTCGTAAGATTCTTGAGGGCACGGTTCCAGTCGTGGTAGATGGTGTAGGTAATTTTCTTGAGCTCGAATTCCATGTATACTGATTCGAAGGCTTTCTGTAGGATGGGAAATTGCTTTTGGAGGAGTGCTTCAGAAACATGGGCGCCTTCCATGGTCTTGTTTTAGGCGATGACATGGAAATAGGTGTCGATTTTGATGGGAGTGTCTGCTTGGCGCCGGTGGAAGGAAAGGAGTGATTCTGAACGCTCCTTGAGAATAATGTCTGGCGTTGCGTTGATGATGTGGTCGTTAACTTGGATGTGTTTGTGAGGAAGGTTGTCACCTACTCGCATCAGAGCAATGCCTGGGTGAATGAGGAGGAAGAGAAAAGTGAGCAGTTGGAAGTGAAACTGCATACTGGGAGGTTGTGTTGGAAGATTGGGTTGGAACCTGTTGGTTGAATTTATGTCAAGATAATCTGTGAAATTCTTTAATAGGCAGAGCAGACGATGTTTATGGTTTATAAGCACATGGTATGTGAATTGTAGCAAGTAAGTACTCGCGAAGTATTTGCAAGTTGAAGTCTTGTTCAGCGAGATGTACATTGCAAGGGAGAACAATAAAGTTGTTACCCTCGGGTGCCCAACAATGACCATCAATACGTTACCATATCCGTGATCTGTGAATGGATGTCTAAGATCCCATACAAAGGATACTCTACGAACAGGTTCTCGAAAGTGTCGAGACCTCTAGAAAGCCTTCTTTTCTTCCATTAACAATCAAAAGATACGACAACCGAGCCAAGAAACAATAACCTTGAAGCATGTACTCAATGTACTCCTTACAGAGATCAAAACACACCTGGAAAATAGAAAAAGAAACAAGGAGACCGTAAAAGAACAGAACAAAGGCGATAGGCAAACTCGGTGACTGTTCTTGGCGTAAGCACCAAAACTTCAACTCTGCAATTTTGCTCACACTTTGCGTATCCTCATATCAGCTTTAGTCTCTCATTCTACAGGCATCAAGGAACATCGCAAAACACCAGGAAATCGCAAAGGGTCAGTCTTTTCTGATGTGAATTGTATTCTTGGTAACAAAACGCCCCAACAGACCAGAATGTCAATGTTGGTCGCTGTCTCAATGCTGATCCCAGAGCAGTACGGAACGGCAACTGAAGTCCCTCAGCGTGTCACTGTCGATGATCGTCAATGTTGTCTCAATATGAACATGTTACTGGAAAATGCGTATTCGCCTTTGGGACTTTATGGCTGGTTAAATTATGTCGGTTACCTAGGAAAGGTCAGAGCAAGATTTCATTGGGGGCCTGGT
>JBAMDN010000544.1:0-15020 GCA_037074945.1 Tetracladium marchalianum
AGGCTCGAGCGAGTGCTCTAGAGCTTAGTGGGTTGGTGGATCCTGGCACGGAAAACAAGCTCAGCTGTCAAACCAAGTTGTTGTCCCGCCATTATTCTTTCCCCCCTCTCGCCCCCCCATCTCTCTCCCAGTTTTCGAATGTTTTCAGCCAGCTGATGCCATCCCTGGGCATGAGCCTGATTCCGAGAAGGGGAAATTGAAGAAACAAGTGCTGTCCTCGCTTGCATAGGCTCTCCACTGCTTGCGCGCCGTCATGCCATGTTTGCCTTGCCCTTCTCTCACTCTTCTGGTGACTGCATCTTGCATCCATGAATCGAGGCATGGTGCATACGCCGCGCGCATCCCTAATTTCCTGTTCTTACTGTTTGGACCAACCCGTTGGCCACATTCCAGAGCTCTTTCTCACGGACAAGATATATCTCTTCTCTCAACCTGCTTTTGTTTTTCTTTACTGTATCTTAACATACCACATCCGCTTTCCCAGCCTACCCTTCTTCTTCTTCTTCCCCTTCTACCTCTCTTTCCTTTGGCAAGCTCAAGGTAGATCAGATCCACCAAGCTCGGTCTGGATCAGATGACCTGGCGGGCATCATCATTGCATCTTATGGCTAGCGGATTCCTCCTGCAAGATGCCCTCATTTAGTTCCTTTCTCAAGTCGTCGTCGAGACTGAGCCAGCAAACTGACCCCAAGGACGTCGAGCTTCTCAATGGCACCGGCGAGAAAGAGCATTCCTCGAAACGTGCCTTCTTCAAACGGCTCCTGAGAAGATCCAGCGTCAACACCAAGTCCCCGTCATTGGCGAGTCGGTTGGAGCATGATGGCAAATCCGTGGTACGAGCCAAGCTGCCTTCTTCTGCTTTTGTGCATGACGTGGAATCTAGACCATTTGTTCTATGGTTCATCGTCAGGTCAGTCAGTATATGAAGTGCATGTTGCTGATCGCATCCTAGAACCCAACATCTCCAACACCAGAACGCCCTACCCCTTCCCCGAATACCGAACCTCCCTCGAGCCCTATGTCCAATTCCAATAAACCCCTCCCTCCCGCTCCTCTGCCGGAGGGCTTGGCTGAAGAAGCACCGACTCTCAAACCATCCGTCAAAATGGATCGGATCATCACTCCCCTCGCCTTGGCTGATCTCGAGAAGCTATTCTCCGGAGCTCCACACTTCTTTGCTAGATCTGAGGGCCATGGAACGGGAGCAGCACATCCGTCGGTGGCATATCCTTATAATACGGATTTGAACATAAGAGACTTGACAGATCATGTCATGATACAGGATGAGGCATGGGCATGCGTTACAGCTTGGCCGCACGTATCTCATAATACTGGCGCAGATCACGAACGATATGAAGCACATTTCGTGCCGCGCTGCCGAGAAAGGCCCAGTATGCTCAGTATGCAAGGATTGGAAAGGGGGACCATGGGCTATCAAGCTGCGCTAGAATTGGGAGTAGCGGATGCGCTTCAAGATCCAAACGAAGATTTACATGACGAGAAGCTGGTGTCGGAGTACCGATGGAGGTTCTTGAATGGAAAAGAAGGAGCTCGACCACTTACTGATTCGGCATTGATCGAACGGCTGTCAAGTGTGTCAGATAGCTATCACGAAGGTGGAAATGCGCAGCCGCGCCATGCGGTAGAACTCTACACGGAGCTCTTTACTCAGATAATTCACCCACCGTCTCGAGTGACAGACACGAATGACCCTTACAGCTTATACGTCCAGATAGAAGCATTAGTCCGTGTTTTAAGTATGGAGCATGTGTGGTTTGACTTTAGCAAAGTTGAATGGCGGATTCGTCTTGGCCTGTTGCTCTGGGGCTCATCACATGAGCTGGATTTCGAAGCCGAAGTCAATAGTGAAGAATATCACGAACAAAGCACACAGAAGTTCTGGTTATTGCTTCAAATATTGCTGTCTTGTGAGTTGCTCATAAGACTAGATATGGTATCGAAAAGTTACGACGCCGGAGATGGTTCGGTCAAACCTGAAGAAATCCAACGATTCGAGAAAAAGGCCACGACCAGTGTGAGGTGGTCGATCATCCTTGCCCGTCAATGGCTCGAGAATATTCGAATACAGAAGACGAAAGCGATTCCTACTACAGAGGAAAAGCCCGCAGCAGGATGGCTAGCAAGTCTCACGGGAACGGCGCAACCTGGTGTCGAGCCCGTTGTTCAGGAATCAATCAATGACCTTAGATTTGAGGGAAGGCATCAGGTTCGACAAATTCGAGGGCTTGTCCACTTTGCTCGGAAGATCAATTGGCCAAATGTTGATAAGATTGTGGACAAAGTCTCTGCTAATGGTATAAGCATATCTGAAAGCGTGGGCAACAGTCCCATTGGAACTCCTCGGTCGATGTCAACGCCACGATCATCGTACTTTCCACACCGGCCTGGCTTGCGTAGAGGTCTTTCATCAATTGGTGACAGAATGTCCGCAATTGTACATCCTGCAGGATGGCTTTCGAATTCGTATGTTTCTGGTTTAATTCTACCAGGAGAGGGCTTGAGCCACTTCCTGATTTCAACATTATTGGAAAACGACCCAGAGGCAGTCGCAAAACTTGGAGAGGAGGCCAATCTTTATGGTGGGTTTGTTTATCAGTCGAAAAGCTTCTGGAGTACAAGTTGCGTGGTGGGACGTGTCCTTGCAGCGGGGAAGAATTCTGCTGAGTGTATGGGTTGGATATCCTCTGATGTCCTCCCAAGAGGAGTGAAGGAAGAATGGATTGATATTGATGTTGAAAATTTTGATGATTGTATGTCCCCTCTCTTATTAAATCCCCCATCTCAACGTATATAATCTAATGATAGGTAGCTGCTTTTGATAAGGAGAAAAGGCCTCGAATATCGCGTAAATCTACAATAGAACAGAGAGGGCATGTTCTAGGTGGAGCCGATATCTCTTCGGCTTTACCAGGAGATTTTATCCTTCCATCAGACGAGCCTTCCGAGGCAGCAATCGCCGTGACTTTCGAGTCCCTTGATCTATTTGCAACTGAGGATTCCATACCGCCTTCGCCAAGCAAAGACAAAGAAGGCACACCTCTTTCGGAGACAACGCAGCAGAGCGAACCACAGCGAATCAAGTTATACTCTGCCATGATGCGTTTCTCAATACAGGCAGAAGGAGAGGCGCTGAAAGAAGTCAATCTTTCCCTCACGAATGATGTCTACTTCCTGACTGCACATCCTTGCATTCCATCCCAAAGTAGTATTCAACTACACTCCCCCACCAGCCCATCATTCCACAGCTCAAGTGGCTACAAAGCATCTGAGCACGATGGTAATTTCACACTAAGCCACAACTCAACATTGACTAATAACTCTTCTCTAGGACATCCCCTCCACAAAGCATTCACCTACACCAAAATCCCGCTCAGCCATGTGCTCGCTATGCCATCTTCAACCTCCTTCTCCTCCTTGCTCTCCCCGCCCCAATCACCTTCCAAGGGCCCTTTCTCAACCCACACCACCTCAAGCAACATCCCCAAAGTTCTCATCATCGACTGCACAGACGAAACAATGGATATCTTCCCTCCTCAACCTTCTTCCACCTCGCCCTCTGCTTCTGGTGAGCATGTTCATGGGCTTGGTAATGGCACAGCGTTAAAAGATCATACAGCATCGAGGTTCGGCAGCGATCTTGAGATGTTAGGTCGTGCGCTTTGTGCGGAGAGAGGATGGAATGCGTTGGTGAGTAGGAGGGGACGAGGATGCCTGGCCTGTGCGATTAGGGAGGCCGGGGCTGTAGGTTGGAGGGTTATTTTGAGGGTTGTGTAGTCTTATGAGACAAACAGGTTTCTCGCTATTGGTTGGCGTAGGGAAAGGTGTTGGAAAGGAAAATTCTGGATCCGAGAATGTGAAGGTGTGGGATGACTGTACAGGGAATGCAGTTGGGGTCGGTGGGGGAATGACTTTCCAATGATTGTATGTATATATGAACTTACGATGATACCCCGACTGGATATTATATACGACTTATTGTAATGTAACTTTATCTACCTGATTTACTCATCGATCTTATTTCGTGTGCCTCGTCCTCTGTGTGCGCTTGCACAAGATAGTGTGGGTGTTAGTAATTATGGGAATATATTCATGTACGTTTAGACACAGTCTGCCAACCGCTTGAGATTGCGTCAAGCAGCATCTCGCAGTGAAAATTATTCACGCCTTTGAAAATTGGAGCAGTTTTGACTTTGGAAGGAAACGCATGAATCTTCAGAGATCACATGTTGGTTGGGAAGTACTTCGGCATTTCGAACTTATGATTAATGACATCTATGTGATTAGTTCTTTTTGCTTCGCCCCTATATGCACAATCTTCTATCACATAAGTTCATTCCACGACATTTTCCCAGGCATTCTCTTATGAACATTACATCATCTCTACAAATATTTACACGAATCATCCGAACCATCCCTCTCTCTCTCGCTCTCCAACCACACTCAATTAGGGCATCCCGAAGCCGGGAAATTGCACGAGCTGTTCTTCCCACCACCCACAATATGCACATCCTCGAACACAAAGTTACTGCAGCTTCCCACTCCGCAAAGAACGTAATAATCATACGCGGTACTCGCAGCAGTACCAGTAACATTCTTGAAGTAGAAGTTCTCCATGATGACACCATTCGATGGCGTGCCGGTGGGGCCGCCGTTGAGGTAATCTTGCTGCACGTCGATTCCATAGGTCTCGATGTTGCTGACGGCGATGTTGTTGTAAGTGATGTTGGAGATGAAACCCGTCGTGTTGAAGTTGGATTTGATGCGGGGTCCGTTGGTCGAATCGAGGACGGTTATGTCGGTGAACTGAAAAAAAATACAATTAGAGACACATATCCTTGTGTAATTAAGAAGAAAAAACCTACCAAAATGTTCGTGACGTTATTGTTGCTCTTTCCTCCAACAGAACCAATACTGATTCCATGACCACCGGAGCAGTACATATCCGAGACAGTGATGTTGTTACCACTGGTAATGGCAACGCAATCATCTTGGTTGAAAACAGTGGAGTTGGTGATGATGGAGTTGTTGCTACCGCTCATGTCGAAGCCATCCGAGTTGTGGGCGGCGGGGAGACCGTTGCTGCGTTCGTTGGGGGCATTGCCGTCGGTGTTGTCGAGGTGGATGTTGCGGAAGATGGCATCAGATGTGCTTCCGATGCTGAAGCAGTGGACGGGCCAGTTCTTGATGTTTAAGTTTTGGACTACGGATCCTTGGGTGAATTTGCTGATGGCAATGAAGTGGTTGGGTCTGGTATTTTTTTTTAGCAACTGATGTTCAGCTAGAGATCGGAGTTGAGAGGGACTTACTTTGGAACTCCTCCATTACTGCCAATTCCATCCCAGTAAATAGGTCCGTTTCCATCGAGAAGGTGGCCTGGTGCTCCTTGAATTGTGACGTTCTTTCCGGAAATGGTGATCACGTCGAAACTGCTGATGTTGGTGAATGCGAAGGTGGTGGTTCCTTCGAATGTGACGATCGAGTTTGGCTTCAATTTGGTGAGGTTGATGCTGCTGTTTGTTGGTGCTGAGATATCTCGGAGGATGATATCGGTGCAGGCGGCGACTGCTGGGGCGATTTTGGCGAAGTCGGTTACGACGCAATCGGCTGCCGAGGAAGAGGAAGTGGTTGCCGATGAGGAGGTGGTGGTAGCAGTCGAAGAAGTTGTTACTGGTACTGAGGATGTGGTAATAGTTGAAGAAGTAGGTACTGCCACCGATGTCGTAGTTGTCGTAGAGGAGGTAGCTGTTGTAGACGAAGTCGCTTGCGCAGTAACAACACAAGAACAAGCAGAAGAGACTCTACTTGGCAATTGTGAACAACCACCGAGATATTCAGGAATTGCGCTTGGAGCAGCAACAACAGCAGTTGTGTAAGTTGCACAGAAAGTGCTCACAGCATCGCTGTATTTCGCATCGACGAGATTTCGCAAGCAATTGTCGCGATTGCATCTCAATGCCACCGCTGCTGTCGACAAAGACCCAAGGACGAGGAGGAGACGCATCTTGCTTGGCTGTTAATTAAAATCGCCTTGGCTGAATGAAAACGATTGGGAGCTCTGACAGCCTCAAGAAATGTTGGCAGAGCTTGTTTCTTATGTAGCCAAGGAAGCAATATCACATCTCCGAGCTTTCCATGCGAGGTACGTACATTCTCGTACTATGTTGGTATGTTAAAGTGTTCGGCGGCGGAGAAACTTCAGGGCAATCAAATCGAAACATTGGAGGAGAAATTAATGAACAAGCATCTTCGCCTGGTCCGGACAAGCATTGTCCAAGCATTGCTCAAGCACTGGACAAGAGATTGCCAAGGCGGGTCCGACTTGATTAGCCTGAATAATGTAGGTTTCCTAGAATGAGATTATCACCGACATTCTTCGTGGAGTTCCCCATACTCAGTTGAAACCTAGAAGAGTTGATCGAATGCGGAGGTGGATTTTACTCCATTCTCGGATCATGAGATGGATGAGATTCTTTGGTTCCATGGGGATATTATCCACGAGTAGAATTGTCGATATCAATCCACCGCAAGCAAAGTGGACAGGAAGCGAGCTAAGCACGGTTAACGGCTCCTGAAAGTTAACCAACGGCCACTTGAAACATCAGATGGACATCCTGGAAGAACGGTTTCTCTCCGATGAATGTCCAAGGCAAGGCATCGGAGACGCACCGAAGCGTAATGATGGACCAGACCTGGAGGCTGGGCCCCATGGGGAAAGTGGCACTTGAGTGGTGATGTGGATTCCATCAGCGGACATTTCCTTTGACTAGCTAAAGAAATAACGCATGCAAGAAAACCAACGCCTGTACGACGGAACTTCTTCTGTGCTCTCTCGATTATATGACTTATTGCGATCAAATCTGTACGATACCAATGAGCCGTCGCAGATCTCGTCAGATTTCAAACCTTTCTTGCCATGTCGCTCTACATTGCCCCCAGCAATGAATTGGTTGCGAACACTTGACTTGAGTGAGAGTTCCACACGTGCGACCGAATTCGGTATCTGTCTCCGGTAGAAACGATCTGATGTCTAATCCCCGTCTGATGGCATTATCTGTTTCTTGAAGGTTTTCATTCATCGGTGTCCAAAAATCCAAGCGGTCGTCTCAAACTGCGGAAAGTTCTCCCCTCCATGAATTTATGAAAGTCATGATTACCTACTTCTAAAATCCTGCATGAGATCTAACCACTAGTTAAAATACCATCTCGACCTCTTTCCCAGAGTATCTCCGCCTTTCTTGTGATGATGGGTTCAAGTGATCTTGATCACTGCAAAACACGTCTTCTCTGTGACAACATATGTGTATACAACACATAACCAGCTGAAAAACATGGTCAGTACTTCTTATCCACCAATAGATAGCGCAATTCTAACCTGGAACGTAGGCAATGAATCCCAAAAGAAGGTAAATCCTGTACGCCAAGCCGATGTTGTCCGCTCGTGTCAAGGCGATGTAAACAAGTGATGCCTCGCTCAAGATTCCAGGGGGATATAGCACAATGAAAGCGCTGTACCTGTTACTTGTTAGTGCGAGAATGTTTCACAGGAAATTCATCATATTCACTACCTTAACCACTTTAGCCACCCTGGAGTAGTACCAGTGATCAACAACACCACAAAGTACCCATATCTCAAAATCTCTGAGAATCCCCAAAATACAACGCACCCGTAGAATCCCCATTTTCCAGCTTCGCCTTCCCCTGCTTTGCCAACGATGAACTCGGGAAATTGAATCATGACAGTCCAAACAACCAAATTTTTTCCAACCACCTGAAGAGCGGTTGTCAAAGCCGAGGCTCTGACAAGACCAGTTGCCGCATGAACAATCTCGAGAACAGCGAGCGATTGGGTCCAAGTGAGGAGAGGTGATATTAAAGCGGGATAGGCATCCTGGAGTCTATCTTTGGCGAGGAGCTCAGGCGTCATACCGAGAGCTCGCCATGTTAGATATGCCCACAGGGTGAATGAAATCGCATTGTAAGCGAGGAGGTAACCGGACTTGAGCGACATTGTGCTTTTGAAGTGTCTGGGTATTGATACTTTGCTGTGAGCACTCAAGCTGAAGAGTTTGTGCCAATTGATCGGTGTTGACTAACTTGATGTAGCAGTCCTCTCCGGGTCCAGACTGGCTCTACTTTCACTTGAAAGAAATCGACGGTGAAATGAGTCTTCTGGATTTTCATCTTGTTCCTCAAATATAAATATGACTTTTATATTAAAAGTTCATGAAAGCGACTGTCTCATATCAGCGTAAGATCTTACTGTACGATGTGGGGTGTCTGATCCCATGAGTCCAGAACCTGAAATTGTGGGATTGCGGGGCAAAATGCACTGGAAGTCACAGTACGAACCACTATCAGGTTGTCAACCACGTCAAAGGTCCCTTACCTTCTCAACATCATCACGAAAATACGTACGTATATACTTGAAGTTTATTTGAGGTACTGAGTATAATCTTTCACTAGAGATGGGCATTCGATAATGTGTCCAAATACCTTCACAAGATCACATCTCATAATATGGGCTTCGTTGCCCCGCAACACAACCGTCCACACGTACTGTACTGTATGCCGTCGTGGTATATTTGGTGCTACTCACTTCAGGTCCCTAAAGTCCCCTGACTATCCATAGGGAATATAATATCGCTTCAAAAATAAGAGTTCAAAGTCACGTCCTGATATTGTCTATGTTGCATACTGATAGCTGAAATTGGCGCAAGAATAGGAGAATGGCTCTGGGGTACAGGAAGAAATCGTTTGGGAAATTACCCACGAGATTTGGTGTATCGCAACTACTTTATGAGATTCAAATACACTTCTCTACAAGTGCGATTTCACTGCTCTAATGGCAGGTAGCAAAATCACGCGGCAAGGAAAAGATAAAGATCAAAACTATGGTTTCTAGTATCAGAGAACCTACTGGTTACCTGCAGCAAGGGTTGAATTTGTACAAAACTGTGCATCCTCGAATCATCTGGACCTAGCTGCTAGATTAAACTAAGACAAATTCGTTATATACTATAGTAAGAATTAGAGTGCCATACATGCCTTTCTCGTAGTGGATGTTGCGAAAATTGCATGATAGGTAGGTAGTTGACCACATCCGCGGTCTCTTCAACAACACATCATCAGATGAGAGTGATGACTTTGGTATGATATTTGCATCAAAATATTATTTTTATTAACACAGTCCTATTCAGAGTTCTCTCCTGAATACCTTTCTTCCAGAAAAAGGAGGTGAGGTGGTGCTCCGTCCTGTACTGACCCTTGCCCAAAATCTGCAAGCCGCCCTCCACACGAGACACACACCCAGCCTCCCCATCAAACAGGACTAAATGAACAAAGAAGTAAGACAGGTCTACCGTAATGACCGGTGGGTTTGTATTGCACTCGATTAGGCAGCACAAGCGAGCGAGATGCACGTGGATTTGTTGTTGTCGTGGTGTCGGTGGGCTTCGCTTGAGGCTGGATGGTCGGTCAGGCTCAAAATGGAGACTTTGCAGGAAGCATTACGAAGTGCGAAAAATGAGAAAACGGGCATTAAAGAGTGGTAGTACAAGAACAAGACCGAGAGAAATGTCGTGCCACTGTTTATAGGTTGTGGAAATCGCTTTTGGTTGTCAAACTGAATTGACTGTGTTTGGAAAGATGTTTATCCGCCTTGAATTCTAGCTCTAACATTATATAAAGAGAGAGACTTTCCAGACTCTATCACATATCGATCCACTTGGTATGGTCATCTCGAGTAAATGGAGAGCGTGATGACATCGCTGGCCTGAAAACAGGAGAAGGGATTGTCTTTCCTCTAGGCACAACACCTTGTTGTGTAGAGTTTGGTCCCGACAGCATTCATTCAATAGCGATGCCCTCGACTCTCGCAAGATCGCCAGCAGATATCGGTTTGTTTATGATGTGCCCTCGTTCCCTTCGCTTTGTGCCGTAGCGGAAGTGTCGATCTCCGTCAAATCCCCATTTGTGTGGTTTTGGGCTCTTGGAAGCTCGAATCGATGAGAGTAGGTGAATCCCAGGTTCCTTCATGTTTGTATCAACAAGGCATAAACTAGGTAGAGTAGGTGAGCTTCGAGTATCTGTTGGTGAGATTACCGTCAGTTCTGAAACCACAATTTGGAGAAGTAACGGGAGTGACGGGAGTGACGGAAGTTGACAAACGCTGAACTCAAATAGATTGAAGCTGCATTCTTGACTTTGAATTTGCAGTCTGAAATGAACAACTCTAAATTAACCAGCAGTTATTAGAGGGCAGCTCTAGGTACTCATGCTTGTATGGAGTTGTCTTGGGGGATGTTGTCTCAATTCTGCTGAATGAATTGTCCGACCGATTTGGCGAAGCGAAATTCGAAGCTATAACTTCAAAGATAGAGATAGCAGAACAATGCATTGACCATAGAACAAAGATCTTAAGGAGCATTCTTCGTCTGAGCAAATGTTTCTTGAACTTTGGGCTGTGCGCATTCTATTCGGAGCTTGTTTATTTGGTGCGAAGTGAAGTCTTCCAAACGAGCTCGCTGATCTGACCTCCTGGCTGCAACGGGGCTTCTGGCTAGATTTCTTCGGAAGCTTACTCTTATATGAAGTACTCACAAAACAAAAAGGAGTATTCGGTTCTCAGGTGTCTAGAAATGGTCGAAAGTTCAGCTGCTTTTCGTGCTTCACTGCCAAGTTGCAGTATTGTAGCGACACGAGCCCAAGCTCTTCCAACTGGATTGACACAAAGTCAATTGTACACTCAAATCTATGTCTTCGAAAGGCAACCATTTGAGAATGGTAAGGAAGGTGGATGTGTTGGTGCTTGTTGATTGTTGATTGTTGTCAAGGAAGGCTGTCAGAGGAGCAGCTGGACGAAGTCTGCGAACACGAGGTTTCCACAGTCGTATTTCGCCCATCAACAGAATCTCGCTTTAAAGTTGTATCTGTTCATGGTGTATGTCCGTGGAGTGTTTGCAGGTATATCAAGATCACGAGTATGTTTTGTTCATCAACTTCGAGGGTGGAGGGTCGAACGCAACTCGAAATGGGACATGTGCAATCGAAGACGATTGTGTTGTTTGGCGAACGAGGTCCATGTGCAGTGAGTTGCCTTGAGTCTTGAAACATCAACTTAACGCTTGATAGGTCTAGGAGAGTGTTTCGTATTTGACCGTGCTCTCTTGTCTCTTGTGCTCGGGATCTAGATTGGCCCATCGGGGGTGATAGCCGTAGTGAGGGTGTTCGAATAAGAAGAAATATGCTTGCTCCGTGGACAAATCTGGTTGGGCATCCTCAAAAAACTTTGTCTGACCATACGAATACTGTCACCGGATGGCGCCCCTCGCTACTGGTAGGAAAACATTCCGATGTTTTCGAGGACGTCCTTTCGTCGAAATACTTTCGAAACATAATCACGCTCGTGAAAATTCAAATCTTCAGACACAATCGATAGCTGGCCCTTGGTGCTGTCTTCCAATACAGATTCCTGTTCTGTTATCTTGATGGTGTTGTTGGTCTCAAGCCGCCGAGGGTTACCCCCTCCTTCCTGAAGGAGGGGAGGTCGCCGATGTTTGCATCCCAATATAATGTGTACTGAGAGTGTGGTACTACGGAGCACAGGAGCCTATACCTTGCTTTTCTACCAACGAATTATAACGCCGAACCTAGCTTGCAGGCTGATGATAAATTGAGTGGGTTAAAGCACATAATTCGACCCCAAGTGCGCAGCGCCAGTATAAGTAGTGGATGAAAGGCCTTCCATTCTCCCCATTTCAAGCGCTTTTTTCAGTTCTTCATGCTCGTCTTGGATCACATGAGTCTTTGCTGACTTGCATCCCTCTACATGGTAGTTCAAAGTGGAGCGAGCTATTGTCTTGCCTCGAAGCTTTATGCTGAAAGGGGTTCTGTTCGAAGAACGGCACGTGAACTAGCGATAAGTGATCGATTAACACTTGTTCCTCCTCCTGATCTTTGATGTTCACTTTTGCTGCTTTTTTGTCCTTTGCGATCTTCTGCGAATTTATCCGAACTTTCCTTTCATGCGCTTTTGTGTGCTGCAGAGCCAGACGGGGATGGAACCTGCCAGCAGTGTTGGGGTTTCCATGTGCGTGATTTCTTTGGGATTGGCAGACCTCATCGGCTATTTTAAGAAATGTGTGGGGGTAAACAACTCATGAGCACACTCCATCACCACTTGGTAGAAAAGAGCTCGAGCATCTTACTTGAATGCCAGAGTCGAAGTTGCTAGAGTCGAAGTTTTAATTAAAAATTCAAGAATAAACCGCGTACGGAGCAGATCATATCCAAAAAATTTGGAAAAATTGTTGTTGAGTAGTACTCACTCTCGGTTGAGAAGCCATGCAGGGAGAGAGGAACAAAACTCAGGATTCCCCTATCAGTTTGAGTCCTGTCATTTCTATTTTATTAGCCCGAGTCGCTTGATTCAGAGGCATAGAGAGAGAATGAAGAATAGACTGCCCTGCTCTCAGAGCATGAGGTTGATCTTCAAGAGATCTCGAAAAAGACGGATAAAGAAGATTGTTGGGATTTAAGCGGGGTGAACAAGCCTGTGGGACTGCGGTGCGAAGACCACGGTGCACCGAAAGGAGAAGAAAACGAACTGCGCTTTCAAGCCTCTCTGTTCCGGCCATGACCATTTGTCTCGAGTAGAAGGAAGGGGAGAAGGAAAGGGAGTTCCACATAGAAGGAGAATTTTCCCGGACTTTTCTGTCCAAAAGTCTCTTCTGTTGTCGCGGCGTGCTCTTATTTCCCATCCCCTCTCTCTGTGTCGTTCTCTCTTACCAGTCGGGCGATCTTGGACAATTGCCAGGCCTGTAATGATCCAATTTAACATTGCCAGTGGCCTAGAACCCCTGCGTGTATGGTGGTTCGGATAGCTTCCGCTCAGACTCCCGTGCGCACTCCGGATTGCTGGAAGGAGGAGTATGGAAGTCAACGATGAACGGACAGCCTCGCAGAGATGACAGCACACTATCATTGACTGCAGTTTCTAAATGGGATGGCCACAGCCAGGGCCGCAAGCAAGATGATTGCATATCTCTTTGCCATGCCCTAATCATTTTTACCCCTGTTCTTAAACGCCTTGACAATTCCCACAACGACGTTCACAATGTGAGCCAGCCTGATCGTTTCGGCCACAACACTTTTCTCTCGTGTGGAAAAGGAAGAAGACAACACTCCCCGTTCGAACGATCTCTGCAACTCTGCTTGCCGTCAACCATTGCGGATTCCTCTAAACAACGGAAATCATTTTTCTTCGCGTTCCGATCTCATAGAAATACACGAAATACACATACACCAGCCATGCCAGGGTCCACAGAACCACACAATGGGGCAACCAGGTAATTCATCCACAATCTTAACCTTCCAACGCGTCCTAACTCCACGACTACTAGGCCTAGGGAAAAACAGAAGAGACAAGCATCAGAAAGGGGTTCTGCAAAAGAAAATGGGACTACCATGGGGGAAAGAACGAGCTTTTTGGGCGTACGCTTCAAAAGGGGCATCTATTCCACAAAGACAGTCGGCCACAGCCCGCACGTTGTTACTCTCCCCTCTAAGGACAAGACGGTAAGTTTATCTATCCCGCTTGAGACTTGATAGCAGGGACGACTAACTAATCTACCAAGGCGAAGGCGAAGGCGAAATCCAAATCTAAGCCTAAGGAACAGAAATGAAGACATTCTCATCGCCTTTACGCAATCTACTAGAATGCTTTGCGGCCAATATCTCTGAGCGAAAACACCTATACAAATTGACAATCCGTAGAGATGTTGTAGAGATGAGGTTGAGAAAAGGCGGGGGCAAAATGACGAGTGCGGGAGGCCCCACCAAAAGTAGAACTTTCTTTGCGAACACGTTTACTCTCAGTCCAATGGTATAGGGGCGTTAAAAATTGTTTCTTTCTTAGTTCGAATTTCTTTAACCCCATCAAACAGTGTGACGGAACTGGTACATGTATGGAAATGGTGATTAGATTGTGTGGATTCTTGGGTGCTGTTCGACTATTTGTCTCACAACCACCAACCAAAACAACAAGGAACACTCTCAGGTTTAAAGCCCCATGGATATCAAAACCAAAGCCGCTATTAAGAGGATAAAATATAAGTAATGAGTGTTTTTTTGAGGGAAAAGGAAAATATAGATCAAGTTTGACATTCTCAGAAGTGTGAATTGAAATCGTGACACAAACTCTGGCTGATTTCTATCTTAGAAGTTGATATCAAAAAGTGCTCTGCCAGTACACAAGAACTGGTCCCTCGCGATTCTGCAAAACATTTCTACCCTCCTCGATTTAGTCCAAAATCAAATCCCCAAATCTAACCAGCGGCTTCAGTTCATTTCGGCCGGCAGTAAACAACCCACCCCCACTGCTAAGGTCGCTAAACCTCATCAAAACAATCATCTAGGCGAAGTACATCCGGTGTGATGATTAGTGGTATAGCTAGCGAGCAAACCAACATAAACCCTCTTGATCCATTCTCATTTGCTGGGCTATATCAGTGGTGTGTGTGATGTGCTGCTATCCTCGTCCCACACCTTCTGTACACCACCCACCATCTCATACGCGCTGCACACCGATCTCGAAGCCAACTTGGTTGGGCCGCAAACACGTCTTTCTTGGAATGTTTCGTGGAAGATGATAAACATGTGTGTCCTCCGCCTTGATCCGTTTTGCTTATCCAGATCAAGTGGCGTATCGTTCCTACTCTAATCATGAACACTGCAATTGCTTTTGTGAGAAGATCTTGCTCCATTAGCAGTAAGAGAAGCTCGGCAGACAGGAGTGGTATCGTTAGGTCTGGTGGTCGCGATGGTAATTTGGGCCCAACTTCGACCTTTGACACCGATGTGGAGCCAGCTTTGGAAGGTAGTCGAGTAGGAAGAGGATCGTCGTCGGATGTGAGTGTAGGTGGAACAAGGCGAGCTGATTGTCCTACTCACTCGCCCACAATTGAAAGTAGTGATGGCACCACCGACTTGCCCGGTAAATT
>JBAMDN010000545.1:0-62338 GCA_037074945.1 Tetracladium marchalianum
TTAGAATTCATGCTAATAAAATTACAGCTGGTGTTCTGAGTCTCACTTTCCCGCGAATGAAGACCGTCATGACACCCACAGGTGCTTGTAAGTTCATCCCTTCCTATCCTTACCGTTACCAAAAACGAAAAATGATATCTGACAAAAATGAATGTAGTTGGATTCTACGCTGGTCTCAATCTTATCGCATGGGGAATGATCTTCTGTTTCGTTCGTGAAACGAAACAACTCACTTTAGAGGAAATCGATCGTAAGTTCTGTCCTCTCTCCGCCCTACCACAAATTTATGAGCATTCCTAATCAATTTTTCTCCGCAAAAAAGAGGTCTTCCAAACACCCACCAGGAAATACATTGCTCATGAGATCAAATACATGGTTCCCTATTTCTTCAAGAGACATTTCTTGCGCCAAAAAATTGAGAAGCCGGCTCCAGTTGTGGAGAGAGCTGATTTGGTGAGGAGCGAAGACATTAAGGGTGCTTAGATTTCCACTTCGACCGATGATTGAGAGGAAAATTCGTTTGAATGTGATGAGGCAGGAAGGAGTAAGGAACACTAAAAGATACCCGCTCGTTGATTAAACATTTATTGAAGCCTACGGATAGGTCAAGGAACAAGAACTGAAAGAAGTCGTGTCAGCTCAATCATTCGAAAGAGGCATAAAGATAGACAAAATACACGTCACCTGATACTTGAGATGCATTCACCTTTTGTATCGAACTCCCGGAATACAAGATTCAGTTTATCATGTGGGAAAACTTGTGGGAGGGGCAAGATACTCCTTGATCGAAGCAAGGTTTTCTGTTTCCATTGATACAAAAATGATTCAGAGAATTCACAGACTTATGTAGTCACTACCATGTGCGCAATAATGTGAACGGAGGAGGGATGTCATTGTTCACATTTGCTTTGATGCATTCGTTCTCCAGACGAACGCAATCTCTGCGTTGCTTTCCCTATCAAGGCGGATGTTTGAAAGAGTACTCATTTTTAATAGTATGTTGACTTTATTGAGATGGTTGCAATTGTAGTATTTGTACCTTGTGTTGAATCTACAGGTGAGCGAGATACTGTTGTGCTAGAATGAGTTTGACAACCTTTTGCATACTTTGCTCACCACGTCCACACTTTCGTTCAACGACCAAGTATCATTAGGGATGCATAAAGATTTGAGCACAATATGATCTCATATCACCAATCCGACACCTTTGATCTCACTTTTAGTGTAATTGCGTGCCCTTCGAAGCTTTGAACTGAAGCTTGATAATCTGAAGTTCTGCGACCTAACACTATGACCGCTCTGACATTATAGAAGTGAAACGAAAGATTTATGGTGTTGTCGTTTTTTTTTAAAAAAAACATTTGTTGATCATTCTCTCTACCGTTTGATGGAGCTTTCCAATAATACCATTTGAGTTAAAGAAACCTCACCCTACAGACAGATTGCTATTTTTTAGAAGAGAGAAGCAGAAGGCAATATGTTCCGTTTCGTACATGTTGGAGTGCTTTATCATGTCGAAAAGATATATTCGTACCTTTTTGCCGACAAATAAGTTTGATATGTGTATTGTTGTTTAACTTTGACATCTTGGCCGATGGTTTTAACCCCACCATATGTTGAATCTGCGGAGAACACTATCAAGAAACCGCGTCGAATTACAATACCTTACACAATCATATCAACTAAATATAATTTTAACTCAAAGTTTCCAAAACAAAAGTACAGAGCCACAGATTTGAATACCTCACCTTTATCCCACCTCACCTCCTCACACAAACTCCCACGAACCAAATAACGCCTCAAAAGCCTGCTCCCCAACGCCAACGCGAACATTTTATGTATATTGAAAACCATGAAACTTCCTCGCAAACCATATTAACCTCTCATATCCCACCCACAGCGCACCCAAAAAATATCATAATTACGCAACACGGTAGTGAAATGCTCCAACAAAACACCAACACCACCCATAACATCCCAACAACATAATCGAATCGGCACTCCACCATAACTACCACAGCTTCAACAGTAACAGCGGTGAGAGTGACCGCTTAACTTACCATGCATTGCATATCGCAAAAAAACAACCTCGTTCCTTTTTCTCCTCTGCACTTTTGGAAACATGTCTACTGGTCTAGTCTGATCAGGTCAAGAGGAGGGGCATGTCTTGGCGTTCTTGAACACATCACATCACGGCCAAGTATGTGAAAAACCAACAACCAACAGCCAAAAAACCAACACATCCATGTTTCCGCGTACCTCCATGTGTACTCGTATCTTCAACCAGAAGCTACCGTACGAGGAAGGTAGATAATAGGAACCATACATACTCGTACATCGTTGAGTATTATGCACACTGATGGTCTGGTCAAACATGACCGGCATTATCAACACAACATAACCCACACACACAACACACAGACCGCCGTATGGCTATCACGAGTCTTTCAAAAAACCAACATCTTCCGTCAGAACGAGAATGACAGCTGGCAGAGTCTCTCGCATTGACCATCTTCTGTCACAGAGTTCAAGCCGTTGGTAGATCCATGCGAGCAAATACTATATCTTTCTAAACTCTTTTTGATTGTTAAGAGAAGACAAAACCAACAATATAGCTAACGGTCTTGCTTTTCAGCCGCCGATTCGTACTTCGTAAACCTGAACATCAATATCTAAAACTGTTAATACCGTCAAACTAGCCTAGTCTGGTCCTTGATACCGAGTTTTTGATTTAGAAGCATAAATATTCAGTCCGTCCATAGAATTCAATTCCCTGCAAATCAATCCAATCAAGCCAGATTCCTGTATTCTGAAATCTAGAAAGCCAGATCATACAAAACTGCCATACGGTCAATATCGTTGTATCTCTAACTCATGCAGTAAAATCAACGTCGCCGAGAAATCAGAATGAAGATTACTCCGGTGAATATTCTCCTTTTTTCCCTGTTGGTAATATCAATGCGATCATGGAACAAGATTCACAATGGGAATGAATTGCAATATCACGTGATCGTGACTAGCGTGTTTTGACTCTTGCCGTTTAGCCGATACATAGATGGATAGAGGGCAGTGATCCCGGTCGCTGCTGTCTAGACTTCACACTTACGATAATAGCATACCCATTATTCATAACAGTGCGGTCTCCAATTCATGCGAATCGTATCTTAAGGATAGTTATTTAGTGTAACCAACATATGCCTCATATTTCATACGTTATACTCCATACTTCATATTTCATCAATTTCCTCTCTCACCTCTCTCACCTCTCTGGCCTCTCTCACCCCTCTCCCCCCTCACCACATTCTCACAATTAAACCACCTATTGATTTCTCTCCTCCAACTCGGGAAAAACCTCTTCAAAAAACATCCCACCAAGTAAACAAAAATCCCAACAAGGATGAACAATACCGATTCCTTACAAACTCCCACCAACCTACCTTACTTAACCCCCGCACAAAACAAAGTAAGGGAGGCACTGGTCAAAAATGATGATACAAGCGGGAACGGCGGAAGGACGGGAAGGCGGGTACTCCCATCTCTTCCCTTCCGTTTCCCGCCTTCCCCGTCCCGTCCGCCCGCACCTTCCGGCGGCCATTTGGTGGTCTTAGCTTATGCATGCACAGACCAAATAACATTATGATTATCTTCTCTAGGAAAAAAACAAGAGAGAAAAGAGAGAAATGAGAAAACAAGCTACTACTAGGTAAGATACCTACTGTTGGAAGGGAATGGGGAGAAGAGAAAGAGGCGGTGAAGTAAGTAAGGTAGGTTGGTAGGTAACTCCTATTGTATCGTACGGAGAGTTCGAGGGTAGGTCAGGTCATAAGTGGGTTTGGTCGTTGTTGTTTGTTGGGCTTGGGTTCTTGGTTCTTGGTTGTTCGTTTTTGCTTTCGTTTCGAAGAGGGAGGGATTGAAAATAGTTATATGGAGAGGTATTCAAAAAGATAGCTGCTGCTGCGTACAAAAGGTTTTAAGTCAAATAGAAGAACATCGGAGTGCGAGGAGTCATTTATGAATGGACATTTCCCTCCCCTTTCCATCATAATCAATATGACAAACACACAAACCATCCACTCTTTTTCTTTGTCTCATAATATCCAAAAAATTTACTTTCAATCTCTTCTTCATTTCAAAATTCTTAAAATTACCTGGGTATGCATGCATGTTAAAGAAAATATTTTATATACTTGTACAGAGACAAAAACAAACAAACAAGATCATGTGCCAAACAAAACCAAAAAATAAAAAAACAAAAACTAAATCGTTGATACATAGGTATTCCGTCCTTCCTTCCTTCCTTCCATTTTCTATCGTCCTTTTCCCTTTTCCCTTTCCCTGCGCTGAATCGAAAACTCAAAAATTTTCCTACGGTGATGAAGAGGAGAGGATAGGCTGAGATGAGATGAGATAGGATGAGATGTGCGATCGTGAGTTAGGCTGCTGTTGGTAGTTGTGTCCTGTAATTTTCCATTCCTATCTAAACCCCGCCTCGCATGGTCGTGCTGCTTCTAGATGGAGGAAATCTCGTCTGGCGATAACGATTGGATATAGAAGACCCTGGTCTGGGAGTCGGTGTTTCCCCCCGTCGGCCGGCTTTTGGTGCGAACCGCAAGGGCAAAGTTGTATAACGCCCGCAGGACTCTCCTGCTATCGCCTCATACTCCGTCATCCCGTCCCATTCAAAACCCATCCAATAACCCCCATGCCCTAAAAAACTCCAGCTGAGAAATCACCAACGAATCGTCGATAACCCCATCCATGCGTCCCAATCCCATCCCATCCTACCCAACCCAAACCCATTCCAACCCAAACCGAAACCCATCTACCCATATCCATTTTCTGGAACCGAAGAAAAACCCCACAAGATATTTTTTTTGGAGATTTCGCAATATTTTACCGATGCCGATGCTGCAGCGCATTTGCCTTCCTCTTTCGACCTGCCATGATCGCGATCCACATAAAATGATGCCTAGGCAAAAACACTAACAATTAAAGGGCAAACGTTACTGGTTCCCATTTCGAACCTCGGAGGCAGCGCTAAAAGGTGCATGACGAAATTTGGAACCTCCTCTATGCGCGCGCATACGACCCATTCGCGGTAGAGCGACCACGACACCGAAGCCCCAACTCTCTTTGAAAAGGGGAAAGGCAGAGCGGTGTTACATCGAAAGATTTATTTTCGGTTTCGCCTGCATGAAATTTTTCCTTCTACCAACCGCAGATACCAAATCCAGATTGTTCTTTTCCGGTCTTGGTGCTCTCTTGAAAGGGTGTTTCTTACCGGACTTGCCGACACAAGTTGGACGGATGATGCTGCCTGACCTGCCCGTTTTAGGCCTACAGGCGCGAGATTGATGGTGGGTGAGAGTCCTGAATAGGATGGGGGGTAGCGGAAGCGTTGAGATGGCTAAATGTCGTGCAGGAGCTGGAATTGCTAGCGCCAATAGGTTGTATATGTGTCCTGCGGGCGGAGATTGATTCATCTATCAGCTGGGCGTCGAGCGATCCAAATGTGCCTAATTTGAGTAGTGGTTAGCCGGAATGGAATTAAAAAAATCCAACAGAACGTCATTGAGGCGAGATTATGAAGAAAAGATAGGATGACTTACATATTACAGTATGCATGAATCCGTTTGAAGCAGATCTCTCGCTTGCACTCAGCAACTATCCTATCCACATCCATCTTCTTCCAGCCGAGCATTCGTGTGAACGGCCCTAATGTCAGAGCCTCAAATCCTTGGGTTAGAGCAAGCTGATACCATCTTCCAATTTCTTTTTGGTGGGCATCAGACGACCAGGCGTTCACTGGAATCTTGAGGATCTGCTCTTGAATCTCTGTAAAGCCCTGCTCTTCAAGCATCGCTCGAGTTTGCGTATTGTAGGCGATTGGCTTACCATGTCTGGCAGTCGCTTCCAATAAGAGTTTGCTCCATTCTACTAGCGGTGAATTCGGTGGTAGTGAGCCATCGTCGCACCGAGGAACCATATCGATTTCGACATGCTCCATCCAGCCAGTTCCAGGTTTGAGGTGTCTACTGAGCGTTAGAAAATGATCCGATTCCCGTGAAAGAGTTTGCGCACCTGTATATCCGACTGTAGGTCTCTGGCCAGCTTGTGATCGAGCCATTGAGCATTCGCATATGTATCAGATCCCAGAAGTTGTTGTCCAGATTCGTCCATTCTTCTTCAATGTCCTGTCGTCCAAATCCGCAATTCCTAGGAATGCTGTAATTCAAATAAGCATAGTACGTTCAGTAACAATATGGCCAAACTCACAGGGCGGGCTGGATGAACTCCAAGTCGATTCCATGGACTTTTGCCTTTTGGTAAGTCCTTCTCCATCAGTCAGCACTTCCCTTCATATTCCTTTTGGAGCTCCACTCACTCTGCCATATCAATTGCCCATATCCCTGTCCCGCAACCCAAATCCATAATCCTTACACCATGCTCGTCTCTGATGGTGTAGTGCGGGGAATGTAGCTTCTCTCTTCTCGCGACAGAGAATAGCTTGTGGTAGATGTCCATCCTGTCCTTCTCTTCCTATGCGCGCAACGTGTATTAGCTTCCCGATTGCTGTTCGTCGTCTGCCAGATTTACCTCGTCGCAAGGAAACATGTATTTCCCGGCTTGAAATCCATGGTATATTCGACCGTTCTCCTCATGAACTAAACCGGTGTAAGGAGCCATCCTTATAGAGCCCGGAGACTGGGCAGTAGAAGGCAGTCTGGATACAAAAAGATTAGCAGGCCAATTTTTTATAGATCCGATGGAAAGATATCCAGTATTTTGGTTCGCCGTTCCACCACTGACAGGAAAGGGGTTCCCAGCACACGTCGGTTCCCGCTGAAACTCCAGAATAGAGCCTAGAATGGAGGGGGAAAGGCACCTACCCATTGTTTGCCATGGCCGCCACCATCGAAATAATTTGGTGAAGAATTCGGTGGTGTTGAGAATGTGTTTACAAGCCTCTTGAATAGCAATCCCTTGGGGGAAAAAGAAGGCGATCGTAAACAGGCCACTTATGGGTGTGTTGCTAAGTGGTTTGGTCCGGGAGTCGGTGAGAAAGGTGATGGAGGAGGAGGTGATGGTGGGTTGAAAATGGGGCCGCTGCAGGAAGAGATTGTCTTGGTAGGGGGTCGATTGTTCTGCCTTCTCGCGGGGTTCAATGGCAGAGCTGAACAAAACACCAGCCAATGCAATATCGATCAACAATCACCACCAAAACTCGTTCGAAACTTCACAATTCTGATATATCGACACAGAGCACACGCACACACATTCACGCACAAACTCACACGAAAAAGTGTGGGAGAAGAGCTGCGCGCGGGGCTGGCTGCTTCTTTATTTCCAGAAGGCGATGCGGCAAATGATGACCCTCAACCCAGCAGGTCTTGTCCCTTTCTCGGCGGCGGGAGCCTGAGCAGGATGGCGGAACCACACTTCCCTGATACCTGGGACTGCAGCAAAGCAACTGGCGTGTGTGTGTGTGTGTGGATATATATCTGCCCTCCGAAATGGTGCGCTAGGTTCGAGGGTGTGTGTGGGTGCGTAGACTTGGAAGCTGTTCTGGTACTGGTCCCAGCGGGAAGGGCACAATGCGACACGGACAGCGTAGACGCTTCGCTGAATTTGTATTGACGGCGGGCGGCAAAGCAGTATTTAGGTTCGACCTCACGGCTGGGATTCAGGTCACTGGGCAAGAGAGTTGCACGCGAATGGTGTGCTAGGGCGTGGCTGTCGCAGATGTTTTGGCTGCTGCTAGCTGATGGGCTGGTTCTGGTCGTGGAACTCGGGATGAACGTGGAATCTTCGGATGACTCGCCGTGGGTGCACAACAGAGGAATTGGTTGATATGCGAAGAATGCAGTTCGATGCTTCGGAGGAGGGGTTTGGGAGGGAATTGTGATCTGCAGCTGGCGCAATTGAGAGACAATTAGTATTGCTATTGTCTGCCAGGTAACAATGCGAGGGATGAAGAATTGGGGAAGTGATTGGTGGTCTTATGCGCAATACTGGGACGACTGAAGCTCCTGGATATAGGAATCTGATGATAGTTCTCCGTCCAGCAGCTACGGGCAAGGGGAAAATCGACATGTTTCTCGTACTTACTGGAAGTTCACTACTTGGCGGCTAGCTAGGGACGGATATACTGTACCACCACTGTAGTCGAGAGTGGTGCTTCTGTATCAGAGCGTCGGGGATGTGCCTGATTTGGTCCTCAAAAAGGGCACTGGTGTGTGTGGCGGCTGGCGGGACAAGTGGTTGGCTCTTGTCAGGGTAGTACGAAGTACGGGAGAGCGGTGGTGGTGTTGGTCCCTTGTTCTCGGAACCCAATAGCTGGGGAGTGTCGGGTGTGCTGACGGAGAAACTGGAGTGTGTGCGTGGGACGGAGAGTCTTCTTGTATTCTCGTCGTCTGACGTTGATGTTTCTGGCTCTGTTGCGCTGTCTAGGGATTGCTGTCACCGCGGGTCGGACCTGGGTGGACTAGTATTGGGGCCTTCGAGGACGACTTCTTTTGTGACAGAATTGTGACGGAGAAATCTGACGAGACCGCTGGCCTGACGCAAATGTGTGCTGGTGCCAATCAGCAATGGGCCTTCCCTACCTGCGACCTGGGGACGAGCGTTGAGATGGAAGTCAGGGAAGTCAGGGAAGTTGAAACTGGGAAGTTAATTTACAAAGTGGGAGTAGTTGCAGAAAAGGAAGGTTTGTGGAAACTTTCTCTCATGCAAAGAATCGATAGATAGTTCTGTGAGAGACCAGACAAACACAACACCAGGTCTTTCGAGTCCGGATCGCTTCGCTTCGTTCGACAGGGCAACAATAACAACAACAATGATGTTGTATGATACTGTCAGATACTGTCAGATACAAGTATCGAACAAATCAACACAAAAGATCAAGAGCAAGATTGCAGACTAGCGCTTGCAAAGGAAAGCAGAACGAGTGCATTCCTCGACCCAAAACAGCGGATGGCCTAGCATTTATTGAAGATAACTGCTAGCACTGTACTGTACCACTGGTGCACCAACATGCCAACGATCCACGCGAAACAGGACGAGGCGCGATCCAGACAAAGCCAACCCTGCAGCAGCAGCGAGCACTTCTTTCTCGTCCTCGTCCCTGTTCCGGTAAAGTTTATGAATCTCTGTGGACCTGTGCTTGCTGGTGCCACCTGTCGTCCGGAGTAATGAACGCTTTTGCTCGATCATCGGCTGCTTTGGGATTTGCGGGCGGCGGTACAGTGAGCAAATTTGGTTGCTTTGACTCGTTGGTTTGCATAAATATCTATTATCATTACGTCCCCGAGTCCTATCCTCGTACGGTACTATTTTCTATATTAACCAACCAAATAGGCAAGCCGATACCGAGAAAGGAGAGACGACTACCGGTAAATTGGCTACTACTCGTACATCGGACCGCTATTCTTTCTCATATCCAGCCGAGGGAGCAGCACAATGACATCCATCCGTACACAAGAGTTCAGCTCACCAAACAATCGGAATTGTGATTAATTTGATCTCTCTAACAGCAAGGGTCATCCCTCCACCGATGGAACTTATATCTCCGTACCCTACCCGCCGTCCCATCTAAACGCTTCAAGGTTTGGGAACAAAGTCTGGGGACGAACGAGTTGTTGGAATTTGAAATATTGGAATTTTGAAGGTACTTCAGACAATAATACAATGTTTGAAGCGCCCACAATGACAGATATTATCAGCATTTCTGATGTGCGTACTCCACAGATCTCCTCCTCCAACTCGTCCCAGGAATTCCACACCGAATACTCTGGTATCAAGCGTGTTCCAGACCACTCCAAGCACACCAGAGATATGCAAACAAAGCCCAGCCAAGGACGGCACACCCGAAAGCCCCTCTAAAGAATACATGAACGCTGTCCACCTACAACCAACCACAAGAGGCCGAGCAGGGCGCTGAACCAGATTGGCGGTAAAAGAAGCGCCTCTTCTGCAACATTCTTCTGGTGCGCGCAGCACAAATCTCGTGGACTAATCTCCTTACGATTATGCACTCGCAGGCACGTCGATCACACGTTCAACCACAACCTCATCACCGCGTCACACTCAAGGCAGCATAGCATATTCATAGCATATTCTGGGTTATGCAGGATCGACTATTGTAACCCGCCCTCGAGCAGGAAGCGGAATACCATACTCTACTTTGCATCGCGGTGTGATGATGTGTGTATGTGTGTCACTCACTGCCTTGTGCGCTTTCCATAATTCGATTAATCGACGCATTCACGATTTCCCGGCTAAAGTTTTTGCACATCTCACGAATCCACCGTCCGTAATTCCCATGTCCGTCTGATTCTGGTCGTCCCAAGTCAAAACCCAGAAACGCAACTTTCGCAGCCCTTTCCTCTCCACTTCCTGCAAACCCCTCGCTATCTCCATCTCTATGTTTCACCTCCAATCCTCCGGAGTCTACCTACCAAGTCGTAACCAATCCACCCCATTCCCACTCGCAAGCCTTTCCTCACAAAGAGGACAGATACGGGGGTATGACAAGCGGTATTATCCCAAACTCTCCGATCGTAAACAAATGGCAAAATCAACCCCTTCTCCCTTCTCCCTCTTCCCAGCATCCCATTCTTTCCCAGAAGACACTAACCCCTACCATACAGAAACTTGCATTAAACATCTGTCTTGCACAAATGCGTGGGTGTTTCTTACACGTTGGGAAATGAGGTGGTGCTGCTGGTGGTTTACTGGTTCCCGGTAACTTGGTTAGTGGCTGGACGCAACATTTCTGACTCGGATCGAGCAGAGGTGTGTGTGTTAGTGTGCTTCTAGGTTGCTTCTCTAGCGTGCCCATGCCGCAGCAGGCCGCCGCCCTGCTACGGTACAGGGAAACGGTACGTTGGGCCCCTCGCTCCCCTCAACCTAAAACCAGCAGCGCTTGAAGCGGTGTGAGAAGGAAAACTCAGAGAAAGGAAGCAAAATTCGGAAGAAAGAGAGTTTTGACTTTACGCTATGTTGCTCTTCGCCTGTCAGCCATGACGAAACTAATGCATACCGAATCTTCGGATCCAGGACTGGCCGGAGTGCTAGAGAGATAGTTTATGTAGGTACTGTACAGCATGAGCTTTGGATGTTTACCTTTGTGCGATTAGGCAGAGAAGGAAAGGTGCGAGACGAGACATTGCGATCATCTCGTGCGGAAGGGGAACACCATCCCGTCAGTGTAACTATCAATTTGATTTTCGGGACGATTAATCCTTATTAGAACACACGAAGAAGTGCTCATATCCGGGAGTATAGTACCGCCTATTCACAAGGTGGTGTGAGAAACTACGGTACCTAACCCGACCTCAGCTCCCAAATCAACCTCACCCATTCCCAAACCATGCATCTCATTCTCACCGACCCGGCTGGCCGAAAATTTGAGTCCGCAAATGATCAATGAAAACTATACAGTATGCATCCCTCACTTTTGACCACTCAGATGGAAATACATGCATGCACATCAGACCAACAAGATGGTGCACAGTACACCAACAAACATAGTACAGAACCATTTCCAACTTCTCTCGCTTTGGGTTTCCCTGATAAATGCAGTACTCTCCATGTCTCAAAAAGTTTCTTCCTTTGCGGCTTCTGGCTGTCTGTTTGTCTTTCTTTTCTTTTTCTTGATGTGTGAGCATGAACCTGTACATGTCTTCGCAGATGAGAGACAGCACTTATGAGGAGCGTAGATATTGAAGAATGAATACTGGTATTAAACCTCGAACATACATCCATAAATCTGAACACTTTTCTTCCAATAAACACATCTAACTCATGATTCAATTTAACTTCTTCTACATTGCAAAACAAAGACACTGAGCAGTAAGCCCCCCCCCCCCCCCAAACCAATTCTGCACAAATTCCCTCCTCCACTTCTCACCGAAATATCACCAATTCTCACCACACATTCTCACACCTTCACTCAATCACAAGTGGCTCCCCTCCATCCTACATACAGTACAGCATGCACACCATCCAACAGATTTCACATCCCATGATCCCCATCCATCCATCCATCACACATCCACACATCTCACACATCTACCTCGCCGCACAACTGCATCATCTGAAAAAGATTCGAAGGGCGCCGCTCACTGAGTCGGAAATGGAACAACAACCGATCATTTAAATTAAATTTTAGCATCGAATCAAATGACTTGAACATTTTCCCTTCGTCGCTACTTTGGTGCATGTATGTCTGACCCGACAGTCTGGTTACTCGTTCTCATTCGTGTTCGTAAGCGTGCGTCGGACGGCGACTGCGACTGCGACTCTGACAGACTTCATTTACTCCGTATGTGATGGAAAGACAGGGGAAAACTGACACCAGCAGCGACACCAACATGGGCTAGAAATGAGACACGAGCACGAGGAGGCAAGGAAGGTAGGCAAGTTCACCACTCATGTGAATGGATGGATCTGAAGGTAAGTCATCTCGCTTTGAAACAGGCAGGGTGGTTTTTGGGTGTGATCTCTCGAATCTCAGTAGGTAGTAATGGTAATCCCAAACCAACGATTTTGAAAGATTGGGACCTGGGAAGTTGGGAAGTTGGGAGGGCCGGAGAAAGGGAGATCGTACGAGCCATCCCTTCGGGTGCATTGCAGTACCAGAAACCAAAAATACGCGCTCGCTTAGAGGGAAATTACCGAGGCTTTGGTGGGTGTGGGATAGATACTAGGATTGCATTTCCAGTGTTGAATGACGGGATGGAATTAGAACCTTGAACAACAGGTCAACCCTTACTCACGTATGGATACGGTCGTGATGGTGACATAATTTTTAGGAGTTCGAATTTGATCAACGCACTCTCAAGTTTCTCAAGTTTCTCAACAGAAGTCAGCCCTTGTTGGAAACGGAGAAACAGGAAACACTAATTAATATCCTGAACAATCTTTCCTTACTGTTGCTAGGCTCACTTCCAATCACTCATGCACTCACTACTCTCAGTTTCACCCCTCCAATTCAACTCGCACCGTGTGTCGTAAAGCCAGCAAATCATCACACAAACACCACCCATCATCTTTCAGCTAGACTAGCTTGCAAGCTCCGTTCTATATATTAATCAATCATGACTGACTCACTCGCCCGCACGAGTTTTCCAACGATCTACATGCTAGCCCTTTGGGACTGACCCATAACCTGCCTTCTCGAGTAAGGTACGGTACTCTCGGAAAATGTAGATGCCTTTGATCGCGAACTGCCGTTTTCATCAAAGCGCACATTAAGAATCTAAATCAATAAAAGAAGGGTTAACAGTAAGGTCTTGGGAATTTTGTACACGCAATTCTGTTGGCTAACCGCTGGCTGTTTTTGGTTCCTTGCATGTGATGAATACTGGGTTGGGTTGGGTCTTCAGATCAAGATCAGATCAGGTTAGTTGAGAACCGATCTTACGCGTATTCTATCATCTACTGAGTTTACAATGCTCAGGTCACCTACAAGTATTCACTGAGGGTATTCTTTCCATTCCTTTCCATTTACTTCATATTCACTCAGCCGAGGAGAAGTTTATTGTACAGTGTAGTACAGTACAGTTCGGCGTCAAGTACTGTAAATGATGAAGGTGGTGTGTTCCAAACAGAAAGTTGGCAGTTTTCGTTTCCCTCGGGAAAGATAGAAGTCCATTGGTCAAAGGATTCCGGTCTGTCGGGAATGTAGGATTAGAGTTTTGGGTTGGACGAGACAGGCAGGTAGGTGGTAGTTGGCTAGCTTGCCTTTTGACCTCTTTGGGATATTGAATGTGGGGATGAGGGGCCCGAGGTGCAGTTGTATTGAGCACATTCCAGGTGGTATTGGATATCATGGAGGGAATAAATGTTTCCTGGGTGTGTTTATATTTTGGGACATCTAGAAGGGACAAAACTTAGAGGGTGTCGCAATGATTCGATTTTAGGGTGTTCAAGGAATTTAGAGCAGGAGGCATTGTTTGTGAGACTGAAGAACGTGGGGGCCGCCGGAGATGATGAAAGTGTTGGTTGATATTATCGTGGGATCATTTTCCTCCGAGGTTGAGATTACACAAGAAAGGCAGTGTTTCTTTCAATCTTCTAGCATGTCATACCTGTCTTTGCTTTGCTGTATTGTGCAGTGCGTCTTTAGCATTGTGTGTTGTGGATACAGTTCACAAACACAACTCTTGTTTGCTCCAATATCTCATTCTAAGAGAGATTCAACCAAAAACAAAATAACGAAACCAACATCAAATTCTCTTGTCAGACCTGTCAAAGATTTGTCCTCCATCACATAGCGTGATTTTGATCTCTGTGATCAATTAATCAAGGGAACCTCGTGGTCCCAAGGATTTTGATCTTGTCCACCCCTTCAGTGTTCTCCCCCAACACGCGAACTTTTACCACCAAGGTCAAGTAACGTAGCACATTCTCACTCCTATATCGGCGATTTGTTTTCGTCAGGTAATCTGGAAGGTTGGGTTTCGAGTTTCCCATTCCAATAACATGCGTGTATTACCCTAGATCCCGATTAAAATTGTTCATCAGGTCGTACAACCTGTCAAGTCTGTACTTCATCCCATGATCAAACCCATACCCGTGCAACCTTTCAAGACGGAAAACACGAAATATGAAGGCTCGCATCACACGAGCCAATATCTCGGAATTGGAAATACTAGAATATGTTATTATCATGTTGTGAGAACCTATGATTGCATCCGAGAGTACACAAAGTCGATAAAGAAAACAAAAACCCGTATCCGGGAAGCTGGTTGCTGGGTAGTGTACAAACTCTTTGTCCCTCAATCGCGGGAATACAGGAAGAACTCTCAAACATGCTTAGGTCTTATGCTGCATCAACTTTCATGAAAAGATGAATACATGAACGAGATTAGGAGAAAATACTGTTCGTTACTCTCTTGCAAGATACCGAGTACGGTATGTGTGGTGCCAAAGTTCCCCACCACCACTCCCAGCCAAAGGAGAAATCCAATTCTATTATCTTTCCTTGACAGCCTGTCTCCCAACAACACTCCTCATCATTAAAAATTCATTGAAATCGGCAGATCGGGCCGCGCAGATCGAAAAAAATCTACTTATACGAATCAACACGGTACTCATCATGCTTCAAACTGCCGAGAAATCTGGCCACCTCCCCTCGCACTATCGCCATTAGTCCTCATCAACTGCCGAGAAAACTCAAGAACACCATTGCACGTTCTCGCGCCGGCCCGAGACAAAACAAAAGTTGCACTTGCATGATTCGATCAGGTCGTTTTCTCTTTTATTTTGTTTTCTCCTCCCTTCTTATGCTGGGGTTTCTTTTATGCCGCTCTGCCACCAGAGATGGAGGTTGGCGAGGTTGGGAAGGGGTCATGGAGCCACTCCCTTGCTTCCCACCGCGTGGGCGATTCGATCGAACTCGTGGCGGCGCTTAAGAGAAGTCCAAGGCGTTCGCGACACGTGGAAGATCATTTGACAACGACAGGTAGTAATGGAAGAATCAAGGAAATTTGATGGATTACATTTCTTGGAATTTTATTGTTGACCGAAAGCGGCGTTTGCCCATCTCTGTCACTTTTGGGTCTGTTACGGCGGTCCTTTCCTTGCTTCAATCTGAGTACCGTCCAGTACCTTCATGCAAGTATCTCATGAATCGCAAGTTCCCTTAATCGCTTTCTGTTATTACTTTCTATTACAAATGGGGAAGTCGATGGGAAGATAGACATCGAATCCTTTGATCGAGGCAAGTCAGAATTCTAGTGGTGATGTCAACATCGCCCGACTACACTTCAGACAATTTCACATGTTACGTACTCTAACATTCGAGGCTAGCATTGTGAGCCTCAGTATTGTTGGGTACTTGCCTCACCTAGAGATTAATTGCTTCCTTGCTTCTACATACTGTGCACACAATAGAATGCCCAGCGTGTGTGGTGCAGCGCCAAGATATGTTCTGCGATTGTTCTTCCTTCGCTTCCTGTCACTTCGTCGTCCTATACATGCAGCATGTATGATCTCATTCGTCCTTCGATAGAGGGCTTACAGAAGTCGAACTTCTGGTTCTGAAGTCTCTTTGTAGTTCTTTTTCATTTTGTTCAAAACAGTCTGGTTCAGGATTAGGCGCGCCTAATTTTGCCCGCAAGAACTTGAAAATCCAGAGCGAAAGGGCTATATTCGGTCAGTGGCGGGGCAGCCTTGAAATCTGATTCGAGATGTTGAGCACAATGAAAATGAGGTGTGCGGCGTCACGGCGAGTATGCAAGAGACATCTGATCAAATTCCTGCACATTCTTTCTTCGCCTTCGAGCGACGTGGGATCTTTCCTTTTTCACCTACTTGTGGTTCAGCCATAGCTCCCATGACGATTCTACATACGAGGTGTTGCTAGGAAGAAGAAACGAGGAAAGGTCTAGAACTGTTGCGAATGCACGATAGAGTTGAGATCATCCACTACGGGTTAGAGCGGCCGCCGATGGAAAGGGACGTGTCATTCTAAGTGAGACCTTGCCACTTGAAGGCATACGCTACATGGCTTGTGCGTGAAAAGAAGGAGTTTTTTGTATTCAAGCTTTGTAAGTCGAGACATCCTTTTCCTAGCCTTTTGGAAGAGAAAGAACGTCCCGCTTGTTTGAGATGCATATAATACCTAGGGGAGGCGCCGAAACTATTGGGGCTTTCCGTGTTGGACTGGAACCGTAAAGGATGTTTCTAGCCTTCCTGAGACTCTGTCTTTCACGAATCAGATGCAAATTGTCTTTGACTACGGAAGTAAAGCTGCTGCTGGAAAGATTACGTGTAGAGAGAAACATCAATGGAAATGGTTGTTCGGCCAAGCTAACAAAAATAGTGATTCAGTTCCACATTCTAGAAAGAATATCGGACTAAAGAAACACGGGGGGGGGGATTATACCCGGTATACAGTTCATCAGTTCGATACGTCGTCACCGGAATGATCGACTTGAAAGAGATTGTTGTGAACGACGACCAAGGGGTCGAGTAGAACTTCTTCCAAACTCAGTCAGTGATTAGTCCCTGCATTCTTCAGGGTTGTCGTGGAACAATCAAATATGATTGGGAAATTGGTGATTAAAGACTGTACTGGTAGTCAACCACTTCCTGGCTTATTCAAAGACCGGTTAGGAAGTCATGCCGCCGGCCAAACCCACCGCTAATCAACCTCAATTCACTCCTCAGTCTACCAGAAATATTCGAACTGCCTGAGTGAATAGAGATTCAAAACGTTTTGTTCTATCAGGCAATACTAGTAGATGTTTCAAATCCAACAGATACAGACATGCTATTCAGGAGTCTGCTTGTGAGGGCAACCCTACAGCTTCAGGTTAGACCCTACTATCAAGATAATATGAAAGGGAATAATTGAGGAATTTGCACTGCTCAACATCCACAAAGCCACTTGACACAGAAGGCCAATCAAGCACCCGGATGGGACCTCGCTTGCCCTGAATATTTGACCAAGGTCCTGTCTTCCGCGTCGCATCCAAAGTCCTAGTATACCCTCTCGCTTTTAGATATGACTCCTCAGGATTTGGTTGACCTTCCCGAAAGTAACTTCCAAAGTATCCCACTTGAAGTTGAACACTCCACAGATCGGCTGGCTCACGAATAACATCGAGATTACCAAGAACCCACGGTACATCCGAACTGTGATATCGGAAGTATGGCAAATTAGGATTGCCTAAAGGATATCCTGGTGTAACTGGTGGACCACCGAGATTGTTTGGATCATAACCACCGATTGTTCGAGTAAATTCGAAGAAGTAAGATTTGTCAAACGCATCAGTTACCGCACCAGCATAAACAGTAGCTTGGTCGACGCAGCGGAAATTGTTATCGGTTGCGACTCGTGCGGAGACGTTAAAAGAATCAAATGTCACATTCCCAGTATTGAAATATGGGAACAGTTTGCTGTCCACGATGAGTTTTGCGTAATCTTTCGAAATTCCAAGTGAAGCAGCAATCCCATCAACTTGCGTTGTGACAGGTGTCTTGGGATAATTCGCACCAATTGAAGCACCTTCGTCTCTGCAAACGCCAAACATGACCGGCACATGTCCAGTACCACTATTTCGCTTTGCTACGTTCAACTCTTTAGCAGTGATGTAAACACCATCTTGCACAACTCTCTGAGCGATGTAATTCGCACTTGAGAGTGCTAAAGCCGGGACTTTCTCTAAACAAGAAATCTGTGCCAGCAGTGTCGCCTGATTACATCCGAATTGCTGGAATAAGTTCTGTCCAACCGCAGCGTAACCTTGTTCTATGGTTTGATAGACAGCATAGTTGGTTGCGCCATTGCCATTTTGACCAAGGTTGACTCCTCCCCCAAGACTTGACAAGGCAAGAGCTCCCTGATATTTGCCAATGGCCTTTGGTGAGCCGAGCAAGACTCTTACGGATGCTGCTCCAGCAGAATCACCTGCAATTGTTATTTGATTTGGATCACCCCCAAAATCGGCAATGTGTTTGATTGTCCACTATTTGATGTCAGTTAAGAGCCCATTCGACTTGACAACCTCAGCCCAAGACTCAGTGTCTACGGAGCTTCTCACCTCTAACGCATTGACTTGATCAGCAATCCCAAAATTCCCTTTAATCGAAGTTCCTGGAACTGCCAGAAAGCCCAGATTTCCCAATCGATAAGTGATTTGCACCGTCACAACATCCTCTCTCGAAGCCAGATTTCCTCCATCAGTCTGAGCATCAGAATTGCTACCCGTCACATAACCCCCACCATGAATCCAAAAAACGACAGGGCGAAGATTTTTCTTAGAGCCAAGCCTTGGAAGATATGGAGTCTGGATGTTCAAAAACAAACAATCCTCCTCGCCTGAGCCGAACTGTGGACACTTTGGAGCGTAGGATGTGGCGTTGAGTGTTTGTCCGGTTGGAGAATATGGTTTTGAATATGTCCATCGTTTTGGGATGTCGGCATATCTGATTCCAAGAAATCGGAAAGATTTCTGATTTCGAAAGCCGATGTAAGTATTCCCGCCCGATGCAATAGAGATGATGTTGCTTGGTGATGCAATGGAAGTAGCGGGCGTTGACTGCTGACTTGATTGCGAACAAAGCGCCGGCAGTGGGATATTCGATAGAGGATATGGCTTAAAGCTCAATTCTCCAGTTATTTGTGAAACTTGAACCACATTCCCATCGATATAGTAGAGTTGAATGGGTAGAGCACGACGGGCGTAGGCATTGTACAAGAGTTGTTGCACAAAGTCATCCTGGTGGGAATTGATCAGGTTCTTTGAGACAAGCTTTTCTCCAATTGCCTGGCAAGCTTTCGATGCATCGATTCGATTTAATGGGTCGAGTAGGATGAAACCGACGTGGTTTAAATCATCTGTATGGTTCAAGTTGTTCTGCTGCATCAACGTCAGAGATGAAGCTGCATTGGATAGTGATGATGCTGATGCAGCAGCACATAGTGTCGCATAACACAATAGAACAAGTTTGGAGCCTGAAGTCATGGTAAAGTAAAAGAAAAAGCCCTTCAAGTCGTGATGTCGTCTTCACGCGCTCGTGTTGAGAAGACACGGATCCAGTATATATATACTCGGCATTTTCAAGACTCGAGTAAGCAAATCTTTTCTGCCAGGGCAGCAATAACGTTCATGATCCACTCTTTGTTCTTTAACCATCCCCTCAAAATTAATATAAATACAGAAAAACGTATTTATCCACAAGTCTTCCATCACTCCCCAGACCAACCGGAACTTACGACTCCGCAAATCATTTTCCCTCTTCTCAGTCATGTGATCTGAAAACTTCCGGTCGTCCACCTTCAGACTTTCTCCTCCATCGTTAAAATCCGAAGAATGAACGGAAAGAATAATGGTACATTGTATAACAATAAGTGGATGGTGAAAACCTCTCAAAGGAGAATACATAGACGTCGATTGCAAATTCAGAAGTGTTTGGGTCAAAGTGTGATGCAGACCTAGAGCAGTCGCGGAAAAGTGTATCTATTCATTCCTAACATGAACCTTTCCACAAATTTCCCCATAGATGAAAGCAATCTTTCGCAATAATAAAAGTTTGCAGTGAGGAATAAGGGCCTTGAGCTTGACTGAAAACACATCGCACTGAAAACACATTGTCAACACTACTTACTTACTTACTTTGTCCAACATCCGTGCAGTTCCGATGAAAACACATTCGGGGTCATAACCGGTCTTCTGTTGTATGTGCTGCTAGATTGGTTCTAAAGTCTAGGACGACCTCTATATGCTTTGGAATTATCAACCCAGACATTGAAATTGGGATGATATCAACAGATACTACTGTATTCATGACTTTGGGACACTGAGAACTCTTAGATTTGGCTGTCCGAGCAGATGATCTTTCTTGTACCATACCATAAAAGTGACCTTTTTTGTCAGACAGAGTTTAAACTTTCATCTACCAAGGAGAAATAAATGCAAGGAGGGTTTGATGAAAATTTCTTAGAACGTTGGCTATTTTGCAAGTTCGTCAAATAAACAGGATCTGTTGTACAAGATATAGGAAGCGATTGTGTTGCAGATACTGAAACTTCTAACTCGACATGATTATATTCAAATCTTTAGAATTCTCAATATACTGGTAGAGAAGTATATACAAAGGGAGAAAAATGTGTCTAAACTCCACAACGCCTCGCAATTGAAATGCTTTCAGAACATCGCAACAACAGCATCGCCTCATTATTACTTCGTCTCACTTGAGTATTACTCGCAATCACACGACCACACCGGCCGCTTATCTCTCGCTCATCGGTGGAAAAGAAAGACAGCGAAGAACAACAACCACGTCGCACATCATAACGGAATCAACAACATCCACCACCCCTCCTCCTCGTCCCACCACTCAACGTAAAAACCTCCTCCCATTCCCTCATTCCGCCCAAAGTCCCCCCTCCAGGACCCCACCCGGGCTTCTTCTTCCTCCTCCTTGGCGCACCACCATCCTCCATCGTCATCCCACTCTTCACACTCGCCCCATCACCGCCATCCATCCCACCATATCCATCACCATACTGAATCCCACTATTAGGATCATCCGGATCAATCTCCCCAAGTTCAATCTTTGTCAATATCATCCTTGCCAGCCGATTAAATATCTCATCTACATTCTCTCCCGACAAGGCTGACACTTCCACAGATACTGGGATCAGAGATGAAGATGCCCAATTCGATGCTTCTGATGCTGAGACTTCCCTTCCATCTGGCGCAACCGTAGCGCGTAGTTGGCTCCCAAGTCCGAGATTCGGGTTATTGGCTGGTGAACCAGGCGGTAACGAGCCCTGAGGAAATTGCGAAGTTTTACTTGATACGCTGGATGGTGTGGCTGGTGGGATAGAGGTTGATATGTCGACTAATGTGCCGTTATCTGCTAAATCAACTTTGTTGCCTACGAGCATGAGAGTGAGGTTTGGAGAAGCGAGAGCGCGTGCGTCGTTGACGAAGGAGGGGAGAGAAGTAAATGTATTGTGCGATGTGATGTCGTATACGAGGATTGCGCCAGCGGCGCCACGATAGTAGGATCGCGAGACTGAACGGAAGCGTTCGGTGCCTGCCGTGTCCCAGAGCTGGAGGTGGGTATCTGTTAGACTTCGTCCTTTTTGAGTTGCGCATTATGTTGATATGACGGGGAAAAGGGGGGTGTATACTTGAAGCTTTACCCTCTTCCTTCTCGACCCCGTCCCAACTCTTATAATCTTACTCGCAAACTCCACGCCAATTGTCTGCGACGAGAGGATTCTCCATTCATTCTTCACAAAGCGGTGAAGGAGACAGGATCTGAGAATTGTTATCAGTGGGGTGCTTTTTACGGAATCAAGGGAAACCACAAACTCACTTCCCACTCCCGCTAGGTCCAAGTAGAATAATCTTTGCAAGATAGTCGTACATACTGCCCAACTCCTGTGCTCCCATCAGCACTTTTCCAACGGTTTGGTCTAATTTTGTCACACTAACCTGGTCCCGCGCCGTTGCGGCCGACTCCTCGCTCGCCGCAGAACTCCGCCGTGGGCGCGCCATGTTGGTGGATGTATGTGTCTCTGCTAGTAATGCTGTTGCGTGTGAGCTATCGCATTGGTGATGTATTCTTTGTGTGAAGGTGGGCGAAGAGAGGTGTTGTAAAGTTGGCAACGAGTGGGTTGTGTTTATTCTGATGCGCGAAGTCGTCACGCTGGAATGCAATGCCATCCCAAGATAAGAACGGTCGGTGCTTAAAGGACCCGAATGCGAATACGGGCTAGCCTGTTTTGGGTGGAATGGACCGAGGCATGACGGACGTCTTATTGTCACAGGACATTTCTTCATTGCGAAATTATATTTGACAAGATCAACACAACCTCATCAATTGATATCTTAAAATGAAAGTAGAAGGCCGCACTTTTGTTATTTCTGGAGGGTGAGTTTGAGAGATGGTGAGAGTGGAAGTTACTAACACATAACCAGGGCATCCGGCCTTGGCCGAGCATGTGTCGAAGATCTCTGTAGCAAGGGAGGTTATGTTGCCGTTCTTGACATGAATGAGGAGCTCGCCACAGACTTGGTTAAGGAGATTGGTGGAATGACTAAGTTCTTCAAGTGTAATGTTCTGGAGACAGATAGTGTTGAGAAGGCTGTAAATGGAGCCGTGGAATGGTCGAAGGAGACTGGAAAAACCATTGGAGGTGTTATTGCTGCCGCTGGAGTTGGGTTGCCCGCAAGAGTATGTTCATGTATTTCTTTGAGCTGTTCCTACCAGTAGGAAAGATATTGTGATCCGGAGCATAGCTAATTAACGCCTTGCAGATCCTTGACAGAGATAACAACCCCTTCGCTTTGGAAGACTTTGAATTTGTTATGAATGTCAATGTTCGAGGAACAATAGATCTTGTTCGTCAAGTGCTCCCTCACATGGCCAAAGCAGATCCAGTTGGTGAGGATGGAGAGAGGGGGATTGTAATTATGGTCGCCTCAGCAGCTGCTTTCGAAGGACAACCAGGTCAAGGTCAGATCCTTTCCTTACAAATATGGAGCTACTACTGACAATATCATCTAGTCGCGTATGCTGCATCTAAAGGAGCACTCGTTTCCTTGACGTTGCCATTGACCAGGGATCTTGCAAGAAATGGTATTCGTGTTGTCACCATTGCGCCGAGTCTATTCGATTCGAATATGACTGCTATGATGTCCGATAAAGTCAGAGCCAGTCTGAAGAGAGTTATGGAATTCCCAGGTATCTATCCCTCCTTCAATACTTAGAGCTTTCATTTGATCATACGCTTACGCTCAGCAGTGCGAGCTGGACGACCACATGAATTTGCATCGCTAGTCACACAGAGCATCGAGAACGTCATGCTGAATGGTGTTGTTTTGAGACTCGATGGCGGAATGCGAATGCCCAGCAAGCTATAAAATGCATACAATTTCCAAGCATTCCATAATGACATTATTGCAATGTTTTACTCAAGGTCACATGATCACACACTAGGCTTCTCTCCCTGTAGAAGTGATGGGACCTGCATTCTTCTCGAAAACCATTTGAGCATTCCCTAACAAAGTCACGGCTCCATCAATGCTTGTTCTAACCAATGGGACAGCTCTCACTCTACGGAGTATTCATTCAACGGTTAATCATCCACAACCCAGCCCTATCCAACTTCCTCCACGAATAATGCCACCACGGCGTTCCGTAAGTCTCATATTGCTACCCCTCGAAACAAGCTTCTGCTCCTTTTTTTCCATTCTTTTTTCTCAGTCGGGTCATCATCAACAGCCTCAACCTCCACAAACGCCAAACGGCATTAGCATCTCGTCTCATGTTCTTCCCGCCCAATCACCATAGACCGGGGCTGGCTCGCTTAACCTCGCTAGGCTGAGTAGCTGAGGATTCGCAGCAATCAGATGGCACGCGGTCCTGCAAGTCCACGGGAGTAAGACGAGTTTGAAATGAGCATCTCATTCCTTTTTCTCCTTTTCCCCTCGGCGAGCTCGATCTGATCATATATCTCAAATGTGATGACCTCGTTTCTTTGACTTTCTTTTCCTCTGTCCTGCTTTTGCCACTTTTCTGTTCCAAGTACCCCTCATTACATGTTTATTTACTCATTCAAGTCTCTCGTTTACGCATACCTCTCTTTTACGTGTGATCAACAACAACAGACTGTCTTTTCAAAATGGCACTCTCATCGCCTCTTTCATTACTCCTATTCATCACGACATCTCAATTAATACCTCAAGTTTCTGCAGCAGGATTTAGACAATGCTACTATCCCGATGGTTCAATACCGACAGATATCATCTATACAGCCTGTAACAGTGGACCAGGCCACTCCGGATGTTGTGATTCCTACTACAAAGATGTCTGTCAAGACAACGGTCTCTGCTTCTACGGAAGTTCCACAACAAATAACACCTACCGAGCAACTTGCACCGATCGAACCTGGAAAGACCCCGCGTGTCCAAATATCTGTTTAGACGGTACTAAAACCTCTTTTCCTCCCCTTTACTTCAGCATAATTGATATTGACTTGCTTTCAACAACCAGGCCACTCAGACGAATGGGTCTGGACAACCCCTTGCTCCACCAAAGGCGACGGTTCCGACCTCACCTACGCCTGCGGCTTCCGCGACGACTCCAACATCCAACGGGCCTCCAACTGCTCATCCGGCGCAACGAAATACTCATCCATCTTCCGCACCTCAGCAACCAGCACGACCAAAGCAACACGCTACACCGAACCACCCTCCGTGGACCCCAAACTCTTCACTGTTTACGTGGAAACCTACACCACGAAAGCGACGGCTTGGAATTACTTCACTACGTTAACTACGACGTGGGAAAGTACCATCACATCGGCCTTGAAACAAGAAGAGGGGACAAGTGGGAATAATAATAAACCTACGGCTACCGGATCTCAAGGTGGATTTCAACCCACTTCTGCTGCACCATCATCAAGCTCCTCTTCCGCAGCAGCAGCCGCATCATCATCACCCTCCCCCGCCGTTCTCGGCGGGGCCATAGGCGGCTCCGTCGTCGTTCTCGCCGCACTAGCAGGTCTCTTCATCTTCCTCCGCAAAAAGCGTTCTTCCCAAACAAAAGGCGGGGAAAGAATTCAATCACCCACTATACCATCAAACGGTCCTGTGGGTCCAGATCAAGTTCTTCCGTATGAAGCTCCTGCTAATGAAGTTACTGGTGCTGGCGCTGGAGCATTTGTGCCTGATAAGAAGTATTTGTATACGCCCCCGGGAAATCCAAAGCCGGATACGTATGAGATGAGTAACACGACGCCTGCGAATGCACAAGGAAGTTGGAATGCAAATGGGGCGTATGAGATGAGTGGGCAGGGAGAGAAGAGGTATGCGGAAGTTAGTGGGGAGAATTTGCATTCGCAATATCAACAACAGCAACAACCATATCCTCCTCAGCAGTACTCACCACAGCAGCAGCAACAACAATACCAACAATACCCTCCACAGCCATACCCTCCCCAACAATACCCCCCACAATCACAACAACAACAGCAATCATGGCCATCACCAAACTCATCAGTTAGTCCTCTCCCCCCAGCACCAGCATACGGAGTGGGAAATACCCATCATTTAGCCCCAGTGGGATATCCAACTGCGGTTGTTGAGATGGATGGGAGTGATTATGCTCCTAGTAGACCTACGACTGCTGGTGGGAATGGGAATGGGGCACAAGGTGTAGGGAGTGTGAATTCGAGGGGACAGATGGGTGTTGGTAACGCATAAGGCCTGCTGGATCACAAAGCAGAAACTGAGCAAAGAAAGATTTAAATAAAAATAATGTTTTTGTACTTTGGTGGTGTGGTGTGTGGTAGTGAGGAGCGAAAGGGTGATTTTTAACTCGTCCTTTGAGGTGAGATGTACTCCAAGGCTCAGGATTGGCAATTTGAAAGCGGGGGTTTGATATTGGCGTTTTTCTGGAGGTTATTTAGGTGTTGATATAGCTGTAACAGAAAATAAATGTTTGAATCTGTGTTCCTACTATAAGGTATTTGTATCCGGTCTTGGCGCGGTGTCTGCATCAATCGACTACCCCACCACACCACTCATTCACTACCCTCACTTAGCCTCCAGACCATCCCTGAAAGGAACTCATAGACTCTCATCTTATTTACACCTAAGTTTTACTTTTTCATTCATTTACACTACCCGAGTCTATGTTATAGTAACCCTCAGCTAATTTTACAGAAACAACGCACTTCCCCTGTTCTTTTTCATTCATCCCACATATATATTATAAATTAATGATCCATTTTACTCATGACAACTCAAGTTATCGCTCATCTACTCTCTTTTCGTTATTCATAACACGTTTGATATTCACACTTTCTCGTTGCTCATGTATCGATATCGTCGCTATCAGTCTCCTCCTCCTCTCCATTCTCTTCGTCACCACTCTCTTCATCCTCTCTGTCCTCCTCCCTATCATCCAAATCCTCCCCGTTCTCCTCCTCCTCTTCTTCTTCCTCTTCTTCTCCATCTCCTTCTCCCATCTTAGGATGAGGATGCGACTCAATCGGAGGAGCTCTCAAACTTGAGCCCCTCGTTCCATCACTACCTTTACCACTAACTTTACCACTAACATCAATACAGCTACCACCACCGCCGCCACCGCAAGTCCTAGCTTTCATCGAGTTCATGACGATTTGAAGTTTTGATTAAGGCGTGTTTTGAGATTTGGATTGTGTTTGCGGCTTCAGTTGAGACTTTGATTGTGCCATAATTCGAGCCTTTAATGATTTGAATTCAGGTTGAGGTTGAGTTTCAGATTTTGTTTGTGATTTCGAGGTTTTTGCAGATTTAGCTTAGCCTTTGGTATGAGATTTCGAAGACTTCGATGATTCAACTCCACCGCCCTTCTGTTGCGATTTTCCCTGAGCCTGAGAATTGGCTTGTACGTCCTTGACCTTAGCATTCCCCCCACCTTCTCTTTGTCTTGACTCTTCTTCTGAACTTGTTTATCATTCTTCTCAACCACTCCCTTACTCTAAGAATCCACCTTCGATTTCAATTCAGCCTCAGCCTTCTTGCCTTGGCCTTGAGCTTGAGCTTGTTTCTTACTCTGAGAATCCATGTTTAAGATTCCACCTCGGACTTCCCCTCTGGCCGCACCTTAGATCTCAACCTCGATGAAGCAGGAGCTTCTTCGATCGCCATTTGACGAGTTTGACGACGGGATGAAGGATCGGAAGTTGTTGATGTTGAAGGGTTTGAGGGGGTTTTCGAATCCTTGGGTGCTGCTGCCGGTGTTGAGATGGGAGCAGGAGCAGGTTTAGCGGCGATGTTATTTGGAAGTTTTTTGGATGGAATTGCGGTTTTTGCTATTGATGGCGTTGTGGTATTTGCGGTTTTGAAAGATGTAGGTGTGGATTTTACCTGTGACTCTGCCTTTGGTGTTTCAACAGCAGGAGAGGAAGCAGACTTCACACCACCATCACCGCCTCCACTACCAACAACCACAGCGCCACTAGAAGCACTCACATCCTTCGCATATCTTATAGCTCGTTCTTCAGAGCTCAAACCAATAGAAGAACCACCAGCAATACCAAGTTCATGAAGTTCATAAGAGCTAACTGGGTGTTTAGACTTCCTCTTGAATGGACGAGCTGAATCATGATCGAGTGTAACAACACTCGCAGAGGAAGAATCTATAGAAGTATCGACGGCAGGAGTACAAACTCTTGTAGTTTCCGTGGTTTGGGCAATTATAGTCGTAGTGGTATCATCTTCAGTCTTGAAAGTTGCGCTTTCGACACCTGCACCTACACCTAAATCTGCGCCTGCGCTTCTACTTGTACTTCTTATTCTCAATCTCAATCTTTTTGAGGAGGTAGGAGGAAGACGGATTGTAGCAGTCGAAACAAAAGCCGAAGTCAGACTCAAAGGATTACTTTCTTCCTCCACACCTGCCTCTTCCACGCTCTTCTTTGGTTGAACATCTTGTTGTTGCTGTTGCACGTTCAGATGAGAACCCCTTACTCGGAGTGTGGTGTCAAGAGTATTGACTTCGCGATTGCTGATGTTAATCTTTGCTAGCTTTGCCAACGGCGGGTTCATCGTTTCAGTGCTGACCTCAGACGTAGGTACTTCTGCTGTATTGTCAATCTCGTTGTGTCCTCTCTCTGACGGAATTGAAGCTGATGCAGTGGTAGCTGACGGCTGAGCTGGAGCTACCATATCTTCTAGATCACTAGCATCCGGATCTTGAGTACCGTCATAAACTTTCGTTTTCACTGGCGATTGCTTAACAACCTGCGCAGAACCAAGATTCGAAGCAACACCAATCTTCTGCAGACTACCTCCCACAGACTCACTTCTCAAAGAAAAACCTCGAAGCGAAGACGGCAGATCAGGTGTACTTCCCAACTCCATGAGTTCCTGAGCGTTGATACCACGATAGACTCGTCTCTTTCGTGGAAGTGCTGCTGGTTGAGCTTGAGATGAGTTTGTTTCTGTTTTAGGAATGGGCTCAGTAGTGTTTGGCTGCTTTGCTTGGATATTTTGGTTGTTAGGTTTTCCGAATGATGGGAAGAGTCGTGAGAGATCTGGTGGAGAGGAAGCTTGTGGCGTGGTGTTGTGTCCGAGACTCATGAATTGCCTAGGGGCAACAGCTTCTCGGATATGGTCTTTGATCGGGATTCGAGCGAGATTCAACGGACTCTTGGCGTTTGGGTTTTGATGCTGCTTCGGGGTAAGTTCCTCAGCAGAGGGAGCTGATGTTGATTGCGATGGCGGCAGGTGTGTGAATGAAATTGGAGCATTTTCCACATCAATAGTCGATCGGAAAACATTGCGGCTAGAAGATGGCGAGCTTGGTGGAGCGTTAGAATCGGCATTTCTCGTTGACGATACAGTCTCAAGCATAGAACCCATTTCCCCACTACCTCTTCCCTCTAATACGCCGGATCCAAGATCATTGTCTTCCTCTACCCGTATCGTGGCAATGACTCTTTTCTGATATTGAAGACGAGACGCCTGTTGTGGAGACAAGAAATCAAGAACCATCGACTCTTGATCCTTTGGCGTATTTACTGTAATTTCCCCATTTCTTATCAATGGTCGAGACAAACCAGAAGGGGTAGCAGCAATATGGTTTAATCGAGGCGGTGTTTGGATACGTAGAGAGTTGGGCGAAAAAGCAGGAGCTGGTTGACCTTTTTCTGTCGTTTGGGGGGGCCTTGTACGAACCATTGGCGGAGACCAAGACCTAGGGACCTCGGAGCTGGTATCAACACGGTTGCGAGTGTCGAGCGAAATTGATGGTTGTTCAGATTTAGATTCAGGTCCAGAAGATTCAGGATCCATATCCTCTTGGTCTTCTCGTAGACCATATGTAGCATTCTGCCATCTAAACACTGGCCTTGCTTCCGGCGCAGAGGATGATCCACGTCTCAAATCCTCACCTTGACGCTGACCAACGACCTGGTCGTCATCAAATGACGGCGAATCATCAGGCTCCGGCGTTCCCTCATTCACTCGAACTCTCTGAGCTCCCTGGTTTTGTCTAAATTCCTCCATATGATGTTCCACAGCACGATCGCTCCATGCTACAGCAAGTCTATTCAAACCTCCTCCAACAATACCCGTAGGAGCAAACACGAATGGTTCCGACTTTGGATGCACAGGCTCTGGCTCACCCACTGCATTATGTCCCATGTTGTATCTGTAATCGCCTAGTGGACCACGGTATGTATTCGGATTGATAACAAAGGGGATTGGAACGCCGTTGAAGTGATGAGGCGAGAGATTCGGCACACTCCTCCAGTAATCCTCCATGACAGACTCGATTGTTGGTTGATCGGGGTCAACGACACTAAGAGAAGCTTTGGTCGGAGCTGGGGAGACATATTCTCTAGCATGTGCATTGCGGCTCTTTCTACGGTAAGAAGCTCTTTTGGAAACTGCAGCTGCTTCCTCACGGGCTCTCATTGTTGTTGCTTCGGCCCAGTCTAGTTCAGCAGGATATGGATTATCTCCGCTCCCCAAACTCGCTGTTGTAAGATTTGCGATTCGAAGGTCGAATTGTTCTTTGTATTGAAGCATCTGCGTCTTGCGCTCTCGAGAGATGACCATGAAAGTTTGCTCTACAGGTATATGTGAGACGAATCGCTTTTCCTGGTAACCCCAAGCAGTAGTCATCTTGAACACCTGACCTGTGATGGGTGCACCATGGTTCTCAGCCCAGAATTTGATATGTTCCTCCGAGACCCCATTGACACGTAAGCAATGCTTCCACTCCCGGTCTGCAATTTTCAGTGTCCGCGATGCCAAGTCGTAGAAATACACCTGCATACTACCAAAGTAGGCATCAGTGCGCTCTTTCTCCAGTGTCATCAGCCACTCGTGTATACTGGCACTGGTTGGCTGATCGGCATGTTTGGTGTACTTGAAGCTGAGACGTTCAAAGTAATCTGCGATTGGTGTAAACAGATCTTGTCGACTCTCTCGAACCGCCGCGTCAATAATGTCCAACGCACAGTTTCGACCATGTTCAGCTGATGCCTTGCTATATCGAAAGTGGAACTTGTTGTGCCAGCTTTCGAGAATACTTTCGCAATTCACTTTGTGTTGAGGGTCGGGTTGAGTGTTAATCACGGGGTAACGCTGCACGAAGAGTAAGTAATTGTTTTCGATAAATAGGTAAGGTGAACGTACGAATGCCACGAAGTTCTGCAAGAACAATAGCGGAGTTTCTTCGGCTACGATTAAGTTCACTTTGGGGCTGCACGTAATCTGTTAGCCGCCTCCGTCTCGTCGCCATTATCTTCGCGAGTGCCATGAGCTCAGATCGAAACATCTGATACACAAAAGATCTGTGCGATTAATTAAATGCAGCTTACCAAGGTTTATTGAGTCTGTGATATAAATCTGCCAGACTCGCCATTTTGGATTGTTGTTATGTTTACGTCGCGTCGTGTTTCGTGGCTCGTGGCTCGTGTGCGTAGTTTGGAAAACAATTTATGGAGGAGATTTTGGAGAAGGCTGTGCTTGGTGCGGCCGCAGTCCTCAGGAACATTTGTTTCGCCGGCCTCCGGAGATCGAATTCACTTCTGATATGGAGTATCTTGGATGTGTCGATTCGTCGAAGCTTGGTGTTGTGTGTGGGAGGGTCAGTCGCAACCGGATGTGTGTAGAAGAAGCCTTCGAGTACCGGCTATATTTAGGTCAGTATGGCGTCCCATTACTCAATGAAGGACTAGCCCGATTGAATGTTGAGAGATTATTGACAAAGATGAAGATGGGGTACAGTTATATTCAAACCAGCACTGTGAATTCCGTTTCGCACAGATCGTTGTGAATGGCTCTAGGAATACCTGAACATCTAGCGAGATCACATCTGGACGAGGGAAGATTGTAGAGAAACTCGCCATTAGAGAGTTCAATCTAGGATATTTTAAGAACTATAGAACTATCAAACAACTCAAACAACCTGCAATCTAACTGTCTCCATTGTCTGGGCTGATCTGCCAGAACAACCAGAGATTGATCACAGTGTGTCGGTCATCGACAGCCTCGAACGATCAATCATGATGGAATTCTTTTGCAGTATCAATGATGGCATCTGAAGCTTCCAAAGATTCTATATTGAGAGGTTTGCGAGCATCGAACATTTTCTTCTTCTTCATGTTCGAAGGAGGCCCTCCCTCAAGGAAGTCTTCTGCCTCGCGCTTTCATGATGCCTTGCTTGTATGATGTGGTGACGGTGCATGTGGCGGTGTGTTTTCTTTTACTTCTTGAGTACCAGACGTTTCATGAAGTTCTTCGCGTGACAATCTGTGCCGTAGAGTAGCCATGGGAACCAGATAGCCCTGATCATCGGCCTCGAGTTTCCAACCTCTGACCCCGAGACCATCCCTGTTCTTCTACCTTTCAGCAGAGTATCTGACAAAATCTTCCTTGCTGGTGTTGAAAGATAAGTTCTGTTCATGGTCATCGTCGACGAAATTAGGGTCAAGCCTAGATGCAGAGGTGAAATCTACTACAGCAGCGTGAAGAAACGCTTCGCTAGTTTCATTGAATGAATACCCTGCAGTCGAATTTTGCCTCTCTTTAAAGCGTCGAATACAGGCTATGAGTATATCCATTACTGTCATCTCCAAGTCATCTGGATGATATTCTGAGTTGTCAAAGGCCAAGCTCGGACACTTGGGATTATTTCTTCCATCGATGAATTGGAAAATTGAATAATGTAGAGCGAGTCCCCATTCCTCGCCCCGCTCACATGCATCATTGCTGAGCACGGCACGAGCACAAAGATTGTAAAATGCCCTTTATTCTCGGCCATATTATTCTCGAATTTTGGCAATTCTTTCGCATCTTTGATTGCTGTGAGAAATTTTTTAAAGTTTTCCTTAGCTCCGGGATCAGTAACTTGCCATGAAACAAAACGCAAGGACTTAGTCGCAATGCCAGCCCCAAAATCATCTTGATGATGGAGAATCGTGAGTTGCCACAAGTATTTCCAAAGCGCATCGTTTTTCCAAAGCAGCCTGCGATCGGGCGTACAGCAAAAAGAGCTCTCTGATAGCATCCTTGCTCCTATGTCCTGAGAACATTGCCAAAAATCTCTCAGCAGCTCTCAAACCAACATCCAACTTCCTACGTTTTATTATTAGGCGGTGCTCGATGTGGTAAACTTGCTCGAGCAAGTCTCTGACCGCATGTCGTTGATGTTGGGAAAACTCATTGGTGGATCCTAGAGGAGCAGGAAAGTATTCTCCCTGATAGAGATGTGTCAGTAGACCCTCATTGTATACAATAAATCGTGATAGATACTAACTTTGAGAACAGTATGAAGCTTGGGAAAGATGGCATTGGCGATGAATGTCGCCTCCCGCTTCTCTTCGTCGGCCATGCGCCCTAGAGTAGACTAGATGATAAATTTCAACATGCTGGCCCGTGCTTGCACATAATTATGATGTAGATACTAGAATTGTTAATTGAAATTTGGACGAGCATTAGGAAAACCGCACCCGTGTAGCCAGCATCTCCATCATCGCAATACCCGTTAAGCCTGGAAAGTCCATCTTGAATATGTATGGTGCAGCTGAAAGGAATTAATTTTGTAGATACGTAAATGATGGCCTTTCAACGATTGGTAAGACAATTTGATGGGGAGTAACATAATTCAGTAGACTGAGCTTCGCTCTTTCCTGTGCTTCTACGAGTTCCATCATCATTGGCGGTCGTAACAGATGACCAGGAACAACGCAAGGCTTGGAATCCAAAATCAAACGCTTGATTTCATGTTCTTGATTACCACCTTACCTAGCACCTAGGGCACCAGCACAGGTAAGATCCCACCAATTGAGGGGCAATGCGATATTCCTTGGAGTCGAGTATACCCTGTTCGAGAAGGAACTTACTTGGATCATCTTGATAATCTCATTGTTTTCAGTGATTTTTATTGCTTCATGCTTCATATCCCTCAAAGTGAATCAAATGAAGATGAAGGAACTTCTTCGAATGTTGGCTGGAGGGTGTATCATCATGATCTCCCATCAGCGCTGTCGATGGCAAGACCATTTTTTCGCAATCCGTAAAGTTCTCTTTATCAAACCCGTAACCTCGGAGTCCAACAGCACTTGATATTGCCACTGCGATGTTGTTGTTATCATGTCGGATGTCCTTGGGAATGGAGCAGAGGATGAGTTGTCGTCCAAACCTTGGCAACACTCTCCAAAGCCCAAAGCTTTGTCAGCCAATCGTTTTCTTGAAGTGGAATCAAAACAAAGGACATCACTCGACGAAGAAAAAAAATTCTGTTAATGATTATTGTACACAGCACCGTTCTCGACTGTGGTTGTCAAAGAAGACATCCACAGCCCTCGAGAATTGGTTTTCGCAAATTCACAAAGAAAAACCCACTTTCCCCCTCCGAATGCGCATGATTGTCAACAACTTGTCACAACACTTCAGTTCCAAACAGGAACTTGTTCATTCCCTAGCAATCCGAAGTGTATGCCATCTCGTAGAACTATACTCATCTGGATGGTCTCTTCCAATGAAATCTCCTTCTTTTCCCACCAAGTGCATCTTAAAATTCTCTGGTGCTCCGTGTCTTGGGTGACAGACAGCTCATAGTTTTCTGCATCTCGAGGTCATAGGAGCTGAGTGATCATTACAAATATATTCCAAATTTGCCTCCTGTGCCTCTATAAACCCGAATGAAAACAAATAGATTTAATTACAACATCTTGAATTCATCGCTGCAGTTAATTTTATAGGTCTGAAAAATACCATCAGACTCTGTCAAAATTGTATATGGACGCACCGCTGGCACTGCGGTCGACCACGAGGCAACTTTCGCTGGTGTCTGAAGGGACAGTGCCAACTATATAGACTTACCGTGCAACTTGTGCATAAGATCTCTGCTACCACTAAATCATTGATAGCTCTTGTTTACAGATGCTTATAGTAAAGTTTTATAAAGCATCGGTGCGGCTCTCTGTCCAATGCGGGTGGGATTGAGCCTACTCACCAATGTTCTATTCACTCTGGCCTGAGCTTTCCGAGTCGTCAGTACGTGACCAGGTCAGCGAAGGGGGATCGGAGGATACAGCAGAGGGAATGAGAGTAAGATCGATCGTCTTTAATCTTAAGAATAAACCTAATCGTAATATGCGTGGCTGCCAGTTCCGAACTTGTGCGAAATGACAATGATGAATCATTTTGGTTTGGGGGTTGGTGATGGATGGCAGATTGCGCTCTGAGGAATACTGAAAAAGAATCGTATGTAAAAATTGTGATAATTTATGAAATTTCCCTTGCAGGTTCCTGCATTGGACGTTATCAATGTGGGTATATGTTCATGAACGGACCTAAAAGAAGCAAACTCCTCTGAACGTCGGTGCCTCATCGAGCAAACATCGCCAGCACGGACCGAGCCTATTAACCATGGTCTTTGTTTGGTGCCTACTTTCAAGGACTGCTACCGCATTCACCGGATTGCGACACGGACTTGGTTTTCAAGATTTATTATTCAATCTTACCTTCTATTCTTTAAGTCTCTAGTCACGGAAATATTGTTGATTGTCAAAAAATGGGAAGGTTGATTTTGAAGCCGTGACATATCTGCTGCGACTGCACCTTTAAGCGGGGAAAGAAAGCGATGGGGGGTATTGTAGATCGAAGAGAAACTGGAAAAGAAAAGACACAAACAGCTTTTCAACGGTGCTATGAACAAAACATCCTGCACTTTACCATCGTACCCAGCAATAGACACACCAATACCTCTTTTCTTGTTCGGATTTTCAGACTGTCTACTTTGAGGTAATCTCCTTCACGGGTTGTACGTCTGCCAAAGCCTCCCAAACAGCACCGTCTTCATGAACCTTCCTCGTCTGCACTTCCATCCTCGGAATTATCCGTATCGAGGTTGATAACACGATTTGCACCACCCTTTTTCTTCTTCGGAGTTTCTCTAATGTTGGCGTATGGGTTATCTCCTGGTGGAGGTCTTGGGTGTCGTCGACGCACAATTCCGCAAAGACTACAAGTAATCTTGTCCCACGGAATTTCAGGATTGACACCAGAATTTTCCGAATAATCGACCCAAATCATCTAAATTTAAGTCATCAGCTTTGCCCGAATCACTTCCCAACACCCATCAAACCAATACTCTGCAGAACTGCCAAAAAGTGTCAAGATAAGCTTACAGCCGACCCAGAATTAAAATTCTGCGTGAAATCCCCAATTAAATGAACATCAAACTTCCCCTCCTTACTCAATTTTCCCTGCGCCGCGAGCGACAAGAGAAGAGATGACCATTCCTTGTTGTAGTAGTCGAGTCCCTTCCATCCGCAGAGTTGTTTGAGGTACGCGACGTCTTGGTTGTAGTACTCGCGGTAAAGGCCGTTTCGAATCGCTGCATACTTTATCGTTTGGTTGTCTTTTGATTGGCTGATGTTTGAGATTCGTCGACTTGAAGCACTGGATGCGCATTCGGTTGAGGCTGTCATTGTTGGCGAGGGCTAGAGGAAGTCGAAGTGTGACTGCTAGATACGGGAAGTGTAAGCATGGATTGGAGCTCGGCGGGGAGGAATGCGAGTTAAGCAAGTGTAGTTGGATATATTTTCCAATGAGAATCTGTGACTAAATTGGACTCTGTATCTGCAAGTAGCTGGTGTCGTTTTGTTTTGGAAGTTGAGGTTCGCCAAAGTCATGATATGAGACCATCTGATGACGCCAAAGGTGAAGTTGAAATCAAGTGAATGTCATAATGCGAGATCAAACTTTTGAATCCAACTCGCGAAAAGGAAATGAAACCAACCAGTTATGTGTTTTGAATGCCAGGAATTGAGAGGAGCGATTGTCAAATGTTTTAACACTTGCCTGATAATGCACACATGAATATTGGCGTCACAAGAGTTTATGGTCACATAAGCCAAAATGGGATAAATTAGCATACATCAATTAATTGAAAACACCGAAATTTTTTGAAATCTATACTCAATTCATACCGATGTTTGTGCATATTCTCGTAACTCCCAAAAGTTTCTGTTCAAACCATCAAGCTCTCAAGCGTAATTTCACGAATTCCCGTCCAGAACAAGAAACCCCTCCTCTCCCTTACACTATTGCAAGGAAACAAACTTCAAATGAGATGCAGAATCCTTGAAATTCTTAGCAATAAATTTTTTTACAAGTGACATAGAACCAGATCGGTGGTGCGAATTGTTCGTTATGTAGTTGAAATCATTGTCGTTGAAGGAGTGCCCAGAATGTGCCCTTCGCACTACTGTTCTTCTCGCCTCTAGCAATCCTCTAGACTCTCTTTTTATAGACGGCTGGGATTTGAAGAGCAATTCCTTCTATTGCGACAAAGTCTTGACGTTCTCCTTCGATTCAAACGTCAGCTTCGCAATCCTTTTGAACGACGGACTGATGATAACATCACCAAAACAAACAATACACTAATCACTATGCAGAGATCCATTGATCCACCATTTTAGAATTCAAGGTGACTTTCAGAATGAAATAAAACTACAAAAAAGAAAAGATCAACGGCTCTGCCAAGTTCAATTCAAAACATTAATCAGAGCCTCCCGCTTCACCCACTTCCCCAAAATCTCAACCTGCTCCTCATACCATCCACCCAGCCCTTCCGCCTCAACATAACCCATATGCGGTGTTACCAGAACTCTCCCCCTGCCCTCTTTCCCCCACGCATCACTTCTCCACCTGCTTTCCCCCTCCAACGGTTCCCTCTCGAACACATCCACCGCTACCCCAGCAATGGCACCTCCCTTTAACGCCTCAAACACCGCATCCTCATCTACCAATGGTCCTCTTGACGTATTAACCAAAAAAGCAGTCTTCTTCATCCAAGACAACTCTTTCTCTCCTACAATCCCCCTACTCCTCTCACTCAGCACGTAGTGCACACTCACGACATCCGCTTGAGAGAATAACTCTTCTTTCGTCACGACTTTGAATGTCTTCTCGCCTGAGGGATTGGTACTTGGGAGACCGAGCTCGAGTGCTTTCGCGTCGGCCGTTTCTTGTGTTAGACTGGTAGACCAGCAGATTATGTCCATGCCGAAACTTTCGTACATTATTTTTGCTGTTGCGCCACCGAGTCTTCCGAGACCTACCGTTGCGAAGGTCTTTCCGGAAAGGGAAGTAGCGAGGGAGGTTTGCCAGAGACCTTGTTGCATATTTGCATTATCAGCTGCGATATTTCTTGCCAGTGCGAGAATGAGAGAAACGGTATGTTGTGTGGTACTATCTGGGCCACGGACTTTCTTGGACTTGGAGTGGTTCGTGCCAGTCACGGTTATGTTTAGGGATCTGGCTGCTGGAAGGTCGATTGCTGCGTTTCTCATGCCGGTTGTGAGAAGGAGTTTGAGATTTGGGAGTTTTTCTAGGAGAGAGGCTGGGAAGGGTGTTCGTTCTCGCATGGAGGAGATGATACTATAGGGTTTGAGGAGGGTGATGAGTTGTTCTTTTTGGGATGCGGTGGTGGTGGGGTGAGCGAAGGATGGGAGAGTATCTGGGAGGTAGGTGATCTCGAATTGAGATTTAAGAGGTTCAAAGTAGGGATGAGATACACATTGGTAGTCATCGAGGACGGCGAGCTTGATGGGAGTAGTGGGATTGGCTGCCATGTTGACGGTGTGGCAGGATTTCAATTGAAGTCAGTAAATTGAGTAAGATTTGAAATCGATACTGAAAGTGAAGAGAATTGTATTCAACTGAAAGTAATACAAATATATCTCACTATCTAGGTAAGATATGAGTCTTGTGCTCATGGTAACTAACCCAAACCCAAATTGACAGAACCAGAGGGGTAAACAGATATCCGGCGTATCCTCGGATAATTTTGATGGCGTTACATCATGTGACAGCCTAACATCATATTCAACATATCCAACACCGAAAAGAATGCGTAAGCTAGATCTTCTTGATATATAGTAAGTATCTCTTTCACTCGGACTTTGATCGCCGAACGGCATTGCCTTCGAGGAAAGAAGCAATACCATGCCTTGTTGTAGTCCCGAAATAGACCTGTATGATTGGTGCGCATGGCGGCTCCTCACAACTCCCACTCTTCACCCCACCATCCCCGAATTCCCAAACAGCGAAGCAATCAGCTGGACGCCAAAGCCTGAAGCGACTGCAAAACTCGGCGAGTCTGGTTAATTCTGGATTGCCTAAAAGTTGGCAACACGAGCATATGATTCGTGGGCATACTGCGGTAAGAATTCCACGGCCAGTCCCACGGGGCAAGTGGGTGCATTAAAGTGTAAGTTTTGAAAGTTATCGTAGGAGCTATTTATACAAAGTTTCAATTTCTCCTTGAAGTTCCTACTATTCAGACCATTCTATCTTTGTTGCAAGCTGTTCAGAAACAATAGACGCGAGAAAGAAGCAAACACTGGAGATTAGAGAAATTGCACTACTATCCCCTCAACACAAAAGCCATGGCAACAGCAGATAACTCGAAGCCCAACATTGGGGTTTACACAAATCCAGCTCACAATTTGTGGATTGGAAGCGCAGAGCCAGCATGGGAGAGTGTGCAAAGTGGTGAGGAATTGAAGGAGGGCGAAGTCACAATAGGAATCAAGAGCACTGGTATCTGCGGGTACGTCTTTACAAACACCACAGAAGGCGGGGTGAATGAGGGGAACATCGAGGAAGAGAGCACTTACTGACCATCTCCTCCAACAGATCCGATGTTCATTTCTGGCATGCTGGCTGCATTGGCCCCATGATTGTGACCGACGACCATATCTTGGGCCACGAATCTGCAGGTGTAATTCTTGCTGTCCACCCCTCCGTCACAAACCTCAAGCCTGGAGACCGAGTCGCAGTCGAGCCCAATATCATTTGTAACGAGTGTGAACCCTGCCTGACAGGACGATACAATGGTTGCGACAAAGTTTTGTTCCTCTCCACCCCACCAGTTCCTGGACTCCTCCGCAGATATGTCAACCACCCAGCCAGCTGGTGCCACAAGATTGGGGATATGAGTTTCGAGGAGGGCGCGATGTTGGAGCCCTTGAGCGTCAGTCTGGCAGCAATGCAGAGATCCGGCGTGCAGCTTGGAGACCCAGTCCTCATTTGCGGTGCTGGACCCATTGGTTTGATTACCCTCCTCTGCTGTCAAGCTGCTGGAGCTTGCCCGATTGTTATTACCGATATCGACGAGGGGCGCCTTGAGTTCGCAAAGAGCTTGGTCCCATCAGTCATTACACACAAGGTTGGACGTTCAACGCCAGAGGAGGGAGGAAAAGCCATCGTGGAAGCATTCGGTGGAATTGAGCCTGCAGTCGCTATCGAGTGTACTGGTGTGGAGAGCAGTGTAGCAGCTTCAATCTGGGCCGTAAAGTTCGGAGGCAAGGTGTTCGTGATTGGAGTCGGAAAGAACGAGATGACAATGCCATTTATGAGATTGAGCGTGCGCGAGATCGATCTGCAGTTTCAGTACAGGTATTGCAATACCTGGCCCCGAGCCATTAGACTGGTGCAGAGCGGTGTTATCAACATGAAGAAGTTGGTCACTCATCGTTATGATTTAGAAGATGCGCTCAGTGCATTTAAGACTGCATCGGACCCCAAGACAGGAGCAATTAAGGTGATGATTAAGAGTGAGCAGGACGCATAGATGGGAAAGGTTTGAATAGAGGAATGCATAGAATGAAAGGATTAAAATTGATAATACTCTTATGTCCAAAGAGAGTGGTTTGTTGTAATTTGCCCTCTTTGGGAACATGGACACCCTTAATGATTTGAACAATCTGGTTTTGAAACTAAGAGATGAAAGAAGATGTTTCCAAACTGACGAAATACCATATTGACATGCAAGATCAATTCTCCGTTGATGGCATATTCACAAGAAAGAACTGTGGTGTTCCAGATACTGATGCCCAGACTAGACGCAAAATAGGAGGCTCCAACAAAGCTCCTGCTGACTCATCCACCCAAGCTTCCCACCCTGTCTTTCCCGTAGCCGAACGAAAAAGATCAAGATCGTAGCTCTCTCACGACCTCATAACATCACTCATTGACCTTCACCCCCGACATCTCGGAATCCCACATCATCTCTGCTTTGGTCACCAAGCACTTCCACATCACCCAGCACAACTCTCACCATGTCAATGACCCTCTCAACCTCGTCGCGCGGCGTGCAGGCGCTCGTCCGACAATCGCGACAATCTGTCGTCCGATCAGCCGCCAGAAGATTCGAGTCCACCAACGCTGAGAAGGCCACCGAGGCTGCGAAGAACATCCAGAGCAAGGCCAGCGAGGGATTGAGCCGTGCCGGTCCAGCGATCACTGGTGCCGCAAAGGGGTTGGGCAATGCCTTGAGCAAGATTGGTGGCAGAACCGGACGAGTTATTGCTTTTGTTGAGCGTGAGTTATAGCCTGCCATCTGCGAGCGAGCGATACGGAGGAATTGGGAGTGGGATTGGATTGTTGAATTGATGGCGGATTCAATTGATTGATGACTGACTGAGAAAATGTGCAGGTCAAATCCCTCCTACCATTTACTACGCCCGTGTTGGTTTGGAGCTCGGAAAACTTGTTTTCCAGGGCCAAAAGATCTCTATTCCGTGAGTAGAATACTTTTCTAGGAGCGATCTTGATCCCAGTCCCAAAATCTAATCTTCCTCCTAGAAATGCCGCAACCTTCCAATCCTACTTCCAACGAGTCGTCAAGTCTGTCCGCAACCCATCAGCTCTCGCCTCTGATGCCTCCAACACAAACACCGCATCCCTTGGTCAGCGCTTCCGAAACCTCAGCCAAGCACAAGTTATCTCTGGAGGTGTCATCTTTGCTGAGTTGCTCGGATTCTTCACCGTGGGCGAGATCATTGGACGCAGGAAGTTGGTCGGTTACAGGGCCGCAGACCACCACCACTAAACGAATCCTGGAAGGCAAGTGGTGAATGAGGGGATGTTCTAGGGGCAATGTGGGACATTTGGGTTTAGAATGGGCATGTTCCTCGGCTCGCGCTTGGAACGATGGACCCAGCTTTGATTATGGAGGAGGTGGCGGTGTTTGGTGGTATGACACAAAGAAAGCGATGAGAGGAGGGTTTCCAGCAGTATACACCCTTCTACGAACAAGGTCTCGATCTTCATTTTTCTGGGATAGGATTGTGAAAAGAGAGAAATTCCGATAGAAATACTGCCGCTGTCTACCACCCTCTTCCGTGGACGTTCCTTTGCACATACATCACCACCGTCAGTCCCTCAACTTTTAAAAAGTGCGAGCATTTCTCGATTTCCTTTGTCAATTGTATTTTTCCGCGCGAAATTATGTACAATTACCTACCTATCAACGGAGAATATAAAATGCAGTAATTCTAAGAGTTTGTGCAGGGTATGTTTCTAGGTGATGTCTGCTGGGTGATTGCCAGCTGGTGATTGGGAATTGATGTCCTCTTATGTCGATATTGAGTGACGGCAGCTTTTGCTGGTGGCGGTAGTCCTAGGTCTATCTTTACAATATGGTGTTGTTCCCCTTTCCCTTGTCTTTTGAGATATGTCGTTGCGCTTCAGCACTTCCTGCCATTCTTTTCCCTTCTCACTCCATCTGAACTTCATCTGTGAAAGTCTATCTCTTAGACATAGTTCAGAGGTGAGGATGCGCAGTAACTGTGCACCCACCTGCTTCTCGCGATTTGATCCCCACTACATTCAGGAATCTCGCAAATGACTTACTAAGACTTTCGATTGGGGTAGCACTAAATAATGGATGGTCGTGAAAGAGCTTCCGGTTGCACCTTCTGGCTCCATTGTTCAGACTCAACTGCAGATCTGATGAGTAGAGGCAAGATAGGTAGGTCAAATTGTTCATCCTCGCTTAGCTTTTCTGACGAAGATCACCAGGAAGGATATTGCAGTGAATAAATGAGAGGGCTTTCATTCACATCCGGATTTCCCCTCCTTGAATTCCTTCATTTCAAGATGTTCAGATATCAGTCGTTCCTTCAAAATTGAAGGCCTTCGACCGAACGAAACGACACCCAAGAATCATTTAGGGATCTCACCTAAGATTGACGCCGGCTGTTACTCGCAGCAAATGCATGCTGGAGGGTGCTAGAAACATACACCCAGAAACGACTTCTTGATCCCATGCACAACACATTCCTTTCTATAACCTCACAACTCAATTCAAGTTCAAAGAACAAATGAAACACGATCAACTAACCAAGCTTACCCATTCTCTCAAATACATCGTAAACTGAAAGCCATGGTCGTCAAGACACACTTCTCCCTTTACCTTCCTCTACGTAGGTAGGAGTAGTTGTGTTGCCTTGGCTGCTGACCAAGCACCACAACACTTGGCAATCGAGGTCCGGAAATTTTCAACGACATGTCTGCTTTCGTACCACGATGGACCGTCAAATGTATCTCATAACACTCTGAAAAGAATGAAAAAATGCGCAAAAACCGAAGTAGAAAGTTTGAGGATCTTATTAGAAGGGAAGCTGAGAGGTTTCGGTGTGTAGTAGTGAGGGGTTGAGGTAGGTGTTGGATGTCAAAGTGGTGGACCCTTATGGTGTGAGAGGGGAGGGCATGGGTTTATATGAAGATTACTTTCTGTTTAATTTTTCTATGCAGTTTTTGCTTCATGTCCCATGAACGTTTGTGTATTGGCTGTTGTTTTGCGCTGGAATTTGGAAGTTGTTCTTCTCGCATCTCATCGGGAGAGGAGGATTTGCAACACTCATAGTATGGGTATGACGAGGAAATTCTTCCCAATCAGGCATTTCGATCTCGTTTCGTTGATTTGAAATACAATGCGCGATTGTTTCGCTGCGTTTGCTATTTCTTTTACCTTCCTGCATTGTAATTCCGAAGTACTTGCGTTGGTATCTCAACGCGGGAGGAGGATCGCAAATGTTCATAGTGTGAGGATGAAGGGACCAGTGTATTTTAAAGAGATACTTTTGATGTTATTCAAACTAATTGTGATTTATTATTTCATCATTTTAGCATTGAACCATCTAGCAAGAAGTCTTGCGACCGCAAAGCCATCCAGTTGTGGTCGTGCGCTTTGGGCCATGATGATGATGACTCCAATTTGGATTATCTCAATAGGAGGGATATTTTGGATGATCCATCGCTGTCCTTGTGGAATAAGGGCTGGCAGGTGGGGCAATTTTAGTCAAGCATCGCGAGATTTGGGGGTGAGGTATATTGAGACAAGCCGGCCGTTCTCATCAATTAGTTTCCCCCAGTCTGGCGGGTATATCTATAGCGCCTCCTTCTGTCTCACGACTCTCCAAACATTCCTCCTCCTCTCTGACCAACCGATCTAACGACATGGAATTTGCACTTTCCAGTTCCCCAACCTTTTTCACAAAACATTTTTCGAAACGCAAACCCATCCGATATCCTCGGCTCACTCACCATGAAATTCCCTTACTCCCCGGGCACCCTCGCAGCCATCATCGATCTAAGAAAAGAGAGCGATGAGATCAATCCCATCCGCGCCCTCGCCAATCAAATTGGGGGAAATGGCTAAACCGTCCGAATTGAATCCATTTACATTGACAGTCGGGAACAATGGAAATCCTACGTTACCTTGACAAAGATAAAGAAGCGATCCGACGCTCAGACCGATGATGATGACCAATCTCTCTCTACTCAGCCGATCGCTGATATTGAGAAGATGGTCATTGATGCTGATGGCTCTGGCTCTGCTGCCTTAGTTGCAAGGGTGACTTTACCGTCTCTCAGCTTCGGGTCTTCAAAGTACGTTTCTTCCTATATCCTTCATCTTATCGTTTCTCTCTCTCTTTTATCTTCCCTCTTGTGGTGATTATCTACCCGCCCACCTATATTCCTCTTTCTTCATTTCTTCATTCGTTTGAGCCAATACCTTATCCCATCCACACAGGCGAATTTCTTTGAGGGCCGCCGATTTGAAAACAAAAAGCGATTCAAGCGTGAGGCATCGAAAGTTGAGGAGAAGAATGATAATGTTGTTAACGACGACAAGGGAAAGGTAAGGTCCACTACCTCTGCTTCCGAGCACAATGGCGCTGGAGAAGCTGGCAATGATGGACAAGCTAGAACCCAAGCCGCTCTCGCCCCGCCCCAGGCCTTCCTCAAGTAAGGAACCGGCACCACATATTGTCCCCGTTTTTACACGCGGCCGGAGTTACAGTGGTCGTAGCCGGGATGCTACTGATGAGTAAGAGGAGATATCGAGCGATTATTCCTTTATCAGGATGTAGTCAACCTAGATGATAGATAGTTCCTTAGCATTAGCACAACTGTGGGAGGACAGTCTTATGGTCGAGAACTGAGCATGAAGTCATATTCGAAGCATCACAAAACCAGAAGAGGAACTTGTGAATTAATCCCCATCAGTGAGAATTAATCAAACCATGCTTGAAACAAATCCAGTATGATTTGTCCCTCACCTAGACAGATAAAAGCGAAGCCCAAAAAACCTCACAGAACTTTCCAGCTCCGAAAACCGACTATAAACAAAACCCTCTCTTCTCTCGGTCTCCGCTACTCTCAACAACTACACATCACGACAAACCCTCCCCTTCCCTACCAACCGGCCCACCAACCCTCCCCCCTCCTCCAAAACTCCAACACCATGTCTTCACAACCCCACCCCACCCCTTCCGACCTCACTACCATCCTCACCAAGACCAAAATTGACGACGAATACGGTCCTCTCCTCGCCCTGAACAACCGCGTCAAAGGCTCATGCTTCACCAGCAAATTTATCAACATCTAAGATCACAGTCGGTGAAATCCTACATCATCCCAACGCAGCTTGACAGCTATGGCTGGCGGTGGTCCCACAGTTTCAAATCCCAAGATTAGACTTTTTCGCGCCTGAGTCGGTGGATGGTGGTATTTTTGCGGGAGAGACATGTGAGAAGAAGGCGAATAGGGTGGTTGCGTTGTGATTTTTGGTTATCTTGAGGGTATGATCAATTGTCGAAATGATATTGACATCTAACTTCTAGGTAGTTTGATGTTTGCGTGGAAGAGAAATTTCTGATGCTATATTTGTAGGATGCATATGCGTCCGATCTCGATGCTCTTTGAGAGAGAGCGCGCAATCTTCGTGAGGGAGAGCCTCGATTGCATTATTGCACGTCTTTAAAGTATTCATATTCTCCTGATATGTTTTGTGCAAATTGTGCACAAGGAATAAGGCATGCTGACTTGATCTTTTCCTTCCCACCTACGCAGACAAAGTTTCTTCGAGATGATCCAACAACACAGGGCCAAGGAAGCTCGTCACCTCAAGTGGCTTGCGAAAAACGACACTACCATTGAGAACGAGAAGGATGGAAATGAAGGGTAAACACCAGCCAGCCTCTCTGCTTCAGCTGTGGAGGAGGATGGCATTGATGACTGACATTCTTCCCACATTACGGTGAAGAGAGCACGAGTTGAGTCTGGTTCTTCGGTAGAATGACGATGACAAGGAGGAGAAGAGACGTGGAAATACCACACAAACACGAAACAACGCATTATCCCAAACATTCAGTGGTAATACTAGATGGGTTAAAAAGGGGAATTTTTTTAGATACCCAACAACTGCAATCAATCAGGCGTTATAACAAAAATTTAAGTCTATTCATCAAAAACTCCTCGAGAACGATAAAAGATATAATTACTCCCACTCCACTTTCTCACAAAGCACTAATTAACCCAATTTTTGGAAATTTCCCCACTTCTTTTCTGCTCTGGATCATCTAGAGCATACCCAAATATCTGACCCCCAATTTCGTCCCCTTCGTCGCTCCCTTCACTCCAATACTCACAACTTCACCTGGCACCACATCGACCAAATTATCCTCAAAAACTACCTCATCATCCTCACACTCGACCGCAACACCCTTCACAGGCACCTCGGCACTCAACTCAACCGTCTTCCCATCCCGACTCATCTCTGCAGTCAGATGTTTCGCTTTCTGCAAGTGCACGTACTTCAATGGTTCGGGCCAGTTGATATATCGCGCGATCTGGACACCGTCGGCATAGAGATAGGCAGCGACAACGGTGCGGTTTTCGATGTCTTGGTTGGCTTGTTTGACGGGAACGGGGAAGGACGTGATTTCTGTGGAGGCGTTCGGTGGGAGGTTGAAAGCGGATTTGACGGTTTTGGAGTATGTTTCTTTACCGGTGATGACGTCGAATGCTTTGACGACAACATCAGCAATGATGTCCTTGAGAGTGAGGTTAGAGCCCCAGATTTCGATCTCAATCGTCTTGTCGATGTGGGCACGGGTGTATTTGTCTTTTGGTGTGAGATGGGTCTTGCGAGTGACGCCAAGGGAGATCGGTGCCATTTCACGCTTAACAGTGTAATAGGCGTGTTTAGGTCGGAGGTAGTAATCAACGATTGACCAGGAGGTAACGGGCCAGCAGTCATTGATTTGCCAGACAAGTGCTCCACCACAATACTCCTTTCCTGGGCCCTTCCATTGTCGCTTCCACAGTCTATAAGCTGATGCCAAGCACTCGGCTTGCATCAATTGGGTGGAGTAGATGAACTGTTCGAGAGGATCTGGGGCGTAGCGGAAGTTCTCTACAAGGTAAAGTGCAATTCTTCGCTCGTGCCCATCGGCCTTGTTGTGGAAATCCACCGTGGATGATTGGGCAAAACGATCTGGGTCGTCCTTTCCGAGTGGCAAGAAAGACTCGATTGTCTTAATATTGGGGAAAGCTTCCATTCCGAATTCAGAGACGAAACGACCAACCAATTTGTCGAAATTCTGGTACTTCTCTTGAGAGCCATGCCAAACGTTCCATTGATGCATATCACCAACAGTCGGATCAGTTGTGGCCTTTCCAGCACCCCAAGGTGATCCAAAGTGATAGTAAACATCTGGCGTGAGTTCCTTGCATGCATCTGCCAAGATCTTCTCATAGATGTATCTTGCTGGGAAATCAGTCTTCAACCAACTTTCAGCATCCTTGTTCTCAAAGTCGTAGGTGAGACCTTGCTGCTCTTGGTACTGGTAGTCCTCGTTGTTTCCAGCCCAGATGATGATGGAAGGGTGGTGTCGGAGAAGTTTCACGTTCTCTTCAGCCTCTCTCTTCACCAATGCCAAGTATTCTGGGAAACCAGGGTAATTTCCACATCCGAACATGAAATCTTGCCACACCAAGACACCAAGTTCATCACAAGCATCGTAAAACGCTTGTTCCTCATATATTCCACCTCCCCAAACACGAATCATGAACTGGTTGCCGTCTGCTACCAACTTTACCCAGTCATAATACTTTTCTTTGGAGATTCGGGGAATGAAGTTGTCAGCAGGAATCCAATCACTACCTCCACAAAAGACTGGGATGTTGTTGATTTGGAAGAAGAAAGAGGTTCCGGGTTGGTCGATGAGTGGATGCTGGATGAGCTCAGCTCGTCGAAGACCAAGCTTTTTGCTTGTTGAGTGGATTTCAGTATCGGCGGAGCTAAGGCTGGCGGTAATGGTGTACAAAGGCTGGGCTCCATAGTGAATAGGATACCAAAGTTGAGGCTCCTTAATATCGAATGTGTGCGAAGCAAGTCCGTCAGAAGCCTTGACAGTCTTGGAATCGACCTCTTTTCCATCAATCGAAATGACAAACTTGACATCAGTTGCGGAACCCTCAACCTCGGCGTTTGCAGCAACCTGTGCAGTTTCAAGCGACTTGTCTACACTTGCTACAAAGTAGAGATCCGAGATACGGGAAGAAATGATTTCAAGGTTAATTGGTCTCCAAGGTCCACAGGTCATCAAAGTTGGTCCCCAGTCCCATCCCTAGTTGCTGTCAGTGCCGCTACATGATGGGAATTTATCAAAAACATACCCAATGGTATTGTGCCTTTCTAACAGCCAGTCGAGAAGTATCACCGTTCCAGCAACCCCACTTGTGGTCTGGATATTTCTCAACAATGGCGCATCCCTTAAGGTACGCACTTTCGAAAGTAATTTCCAGCTCATTGTCTCCCTCTTTTAAGACCGAAGTGACATCCACCCTTTCCGGAGTGAACATGCTCTCGGTCTTGAGAATCTCTTTGCCATTCAACAAGACGGTGGCATATGTGTCCAAACCCTCAAATGAGATTACAGACTTTGCACCTTCGCTCGCGGCCGGAGCAGAAAAGGTTGTCTTGTACACCCAATCAACCTCGCCAATCCATTGCACATCATTCTCATTCTTTCCCATGAACGGATCCGCGATAATGCCATTGGCGATCAAATCCAAATGCACATTGGTAGGGAATTGTGCAACCGGCAAGAACTTTGCATCCTTCTTGTCGACCTGCTTGAAGGTCCAGCCCTGATCAATTGGGATTGTGATATGTTTCGACATGGTGGAGGAGTGTACTGGAATTGAAGGTTTAGAACCCGAAGAGAAAGAGATCTCGGTATGCATGGTCCTTATATATGTACGATCTGCTTCTCGTAAGGAGAGGATCTAGATGCCTAGTCAGGTGGACCACCGTTGACTGCTGACCCGGAGGAATGTCGAAGTTGGATGCAGATAACGGGCGTTTACAAGTTATCAGCCTCCGTCTTTGCTGCTCCATATGCCAACCAGTACCAGGCACCCCGGTTTTGTACCCTTCTCCAATATCCACCCGGCACGATTATCTGCTAGCTGCTGCGGGGTGTTGAGTCCCGTTGTTGTCAGACGAGGAGTCGAGCCAAGACGATGTGATCCACGTCTACCGCAAATACAGACGGGCTTCCGAGAGTTGGTGCGATGGAGAAGCTATATTGGGGCTCGTATTGCTCTGCCAATTTGTCTGATTCGTTTGTTTTGGAAGCGGCAGTGAGGTAAGGGCTGCCTCTCGGGAGGTTCATGGTGGTAAGGTTCGGATGGTTTAGTGTGCTGCTCTACGAAGCAGCCAATGATTGTGCCCACGTCTCGTCATCTTCTGGTGTTATCGGAAAGGGCTGTATTGGACTGGTGATTTGGGTCGTTTTGTGCTTTGTGGTGGATCATGCGGCGCTGCAGGGAATCGACCTTTGGGAAGTGGCGTGGGATTGAAGGGGGCAGAGGAGCAGGAGGGGCGTGTTGGAAGCGAGTTGTAAATACAAGGTATTTTCGGGGCAAACATTGCACAACTTTCGAACGGGAAAATATAGCAATGGAGGGTCTAAAATCTCCGTAAATTGGATTTGCACAAGGAGTGCTTGTCAACCGCAAAGGGGCGCATAACTTGCATTAGGGCTTGATATTGCATGTCTCTTCGACTGCGGGTATCTGCGAGCTGGGAAACGGCAATTGAGTGACGTTGGAGTAGGAACATAGAACTCTGTACGAATCGACCTACGGGCTCCGGCTAAACGTCGGGACAAGCATTTGGCCGACGTCTCACCGTCTTTCAGCAAACGCCGGTCCATCACCAGAGAAAGCTCAGAAACCCGTGTATGTTACTGTTTCTTGTTTACTTCCCAAGAATCTTCCGGATCGTAAAATTACACTCATCACACCGCGTTACTGTAACTCCACGTTATCGCCCAGTCTTCACTGCGCGTGGACTTGCTGTACCAGGCCAGTATAGTAATATGTACCTGCAGCATCACTCGGAAGGTCTGGTAACGCGTCTAGAAGAAGTCTAGCTTATTACTTCGTCCCAGCAATCAGGCTCATTCTCAGCAAGCAGCCGCGGCAAATGCTACGAAATACGCCGGTTGCCACACATGCGCCATTTCAAAATGCACCAGTTTCCCATCTACGAGAAGCTTCAAATACTGGATTCGGACAAGTCTGGCATAACACATGGAGCCATATACAACGCAATATCTGGATACAGTGCTTTGTTTTCACTAAAGACTAAACAGAGGTAGAATGTTCACGGAAGTTTCGGTGTTCTCATTCTGGACAACCGATCCAGGTGCGGAAGATGTGCCTCCGCACAAGCGAAATTCTCCATCCGGATGCCATGCGCTTCGTTGTGGAACATCAAACGTATGTCGCCTTCCCTCTGCATTTTGGATATTTCTGTTGTTGGACTTTTGAAGACTTTCTCGGATATACCCCGTTCCTAGCAATTGTTTCAATTCCCGTGAAATCTTTGATTGTTTTCTGTTTTGGTTTGGAGTTGTGTTGCGTAGACTTTTCCTAGTTGGAAACTCTTCTGAACAAGGCCGGAGCCACCTTTTACCCCTCCGATCCCCTCAATGTCAAACATTTTGACTTCAAGGTCACCATATCTCTTTCGTTAATTTAATCCAATTTCGAATTTATGTCCACTACAACGGGACTCCCTCGGTCGTCACAATGTGTGGTGGAGGTTAGTCCTGTCGATCTGCTATACATTTGCATATGCATCTCTGATCCACCCATGCACACACTTCGCTCTTCCATTCCCATCTTTCTTACTCACCAGACTCTCATCAACGAGGCTTTGACTAGCTTACCACATTTTCCACTCTGGCGGTCTGGGAAATCTGCACGATCGTTATCAGGCAGGTAGTGACAACACTGCTCAGCCTTGCCTAAGAATCCCCATCTCCTGCTGTTGGCTCATGTTAACAAGTCAGCGCAGACCTACTTTTCCCGTGGGGGTAAGGCTCAGAATCTTCCGTCACTCGAAAAGCTGCCTTTTCAACAACCACCTGATACAAAATCCCAACTACCTGCAGGTCGAGTAACTATCAGCCTTACTTTTTCGCATCATACCAGAAGTTTTCTGGTATCCGTTGTGGCCCAGGCTGCAGCCTTCCCTCTTCCCCGAGTCCAGTCGATTTAGCCTATTTGGGAATGCAGCGGCCGTATTCGGGGTTCGAATAGGCTTCACATCCACGTGGTTGATGCCCAGTTGAGATTTCATTGCAGCGTTGTATTTTGTTTACCTGACTTGTGCGTCTTGTTTGGTACGTACCAGTCTTTGACACGGTTTGGGGTGAGACATTCATCGTCATATTTGGACTTTGTGTAGAAGTGCCGACTGTCTACCACGTTTTCGTCGGCGTCTGTTTTATGAGCTTCTTCTCAACATGCTCTCTTTTAGTCCTCGCCCAAACCTTTTGCTTGCATCCAAATATTCGATAATCTTTCGGTTGTGCTGCTTGCCTCCTGTCAAGTTTCTCTTCTCGTCCTTTCCTCTCTCGTTTCATATAATCAGTTTGGACCCTCCATTAGTAGTATCATACCATTTTTCTGTCGGAGTTGATCCTTAGTATCCACTGATTAATGCCAATTGTTGAAATCTGAACCGTTTGTTCTTCATTCCATCCAGCTCAGATGAACTTTACTTTCTCTTTTCGGCTTCCTTTTTCAAGGGCATCATTCTCAATTTCCATCTCAATCTTACTTCCAAGTGCAATTGCGATAACGATCTCAGTCAATCACACGCTCAGACTCAAGAAATATTGAATATGTCATCAACGACAAAGAAATCATCAAAGATGTCACAGGCATCATCAAAGATATCATTAGGGAAACCACCAAAGAAATGACCAAGAAAATCACCAAAGCGATCTGCAAGCAGCTTTTACATACTCCTACGACGAAGAAGAAGAATCTGAAGCAACAACAGAGCCACCAAACACACCAAAACAATGGTCACCTGAAAATCCCCCGACAAAATCGGTTCAACGGTGGACTACTCCACTCAATTCACCGAATAGACTGTTTTTCAGTCCGCAGATTTTGCCACGGAGGGGGCAAGGGCATGTGTGAAGTCCACCTGGTTCACCGGCGAGAGGAGACGAGGGGCGGAGTCCGTTGAACTCGCCCGAGAAGTTGGATTAGTCTGGGGTGGATGAGAGGTGAAAAGGGGAGAAAGGGAGGGAGAGGGAGATGAGGAAGTAGCGAGATTATTCTTTTGTACTATACAATATCTACCCTCCTTGCTTGATCAGACTCTTGGAGGAAATAGCGAGAGCGGACAATCAGAATTTTCTATGATAGGTAGGCATGTTGGATCGTAGAGAGGTCGAGATGACCCTTTTTGGGTTTGGTTTCAGCATTGGATTTTGTGAATCTAAGAAGGACGGAGATTGAAAATAAAGGGAAACAGCGGTTGATGGCACATGCCTAGATAACTATCTCAATACACACAAATGGAAAAGCAGAAAGTACGTGTTCGCAGTTACTCAAACCAAGGAATATCACATCACAATTACAGTAAGCGAACAGGGGTCAATCACGATCACGGCAGGAATCAGTACCCTATCATAAGGAAGATCGTTAATCAACAAAGCAAAGGAGAAGAGAATGTAATTACTACAAAAAATATCTGGATCGCACCTACTCAAAGCGCCCCCTCTCTCCTACTTTACATCCACACTGCGAACAAGACCAAAAGTGAAAAGAAAGAAATTACATGAAAAGAAGTTGCAATGACACGAAAAAAGCGAAAAAGACAAAGCTAACCGACCAGTAGTTACCAACAATCAAGCCTCCACTCCTCTGTCTCCATCATATCGTCAAGTAAACACTGATTCCCACAAAAAAACTAGCTCAGCTGCTTTACTTATATCCCAACTCTGTTCTTCGCAGGTCTCATGCTGATTCTGTTGGTGTCAGTGGTGGTGGTGCTGGTGCTGGATGTTGAGCTGGTGCTGGGATGTTGAGCTGATTGTGGAGGTGGTGGTGGACATGGAGATGGCAAGGAATCATCATCTACATCGTCTGCAGCATCATTATCACCTTCTATCCTCTTCCCACAATTCAATTTGATTGTCTCCAATACCCCCGGTGGAAACTGTGGAAGTGGCTCGCGAAAAGACATCATAATCCCCATTGATAAGATGGCTTGGCTCTATCCACATATCCTTCCACTGGCATTCCCATAGTTTGAGAGTGATATCGACATCTAGAAAATCTGTCACACAGCGGTCGGTAAAGTGTTTGTATGTTGATGATGCTCTCTCCTGTGTTTCTCTTTGGTCTTTGTTTTTGTCGGGGATCGGAAATGCGATGCGAGATTTAGGAAAGAAAGGAGAGAGAAACTCAAATAAACTGATGGAGAGAAATGATTGAATGGAATGGAGTGGACCGGCTTATGGCTTCTTGTAGTTGTTCGCGGAGTTCGCGGAGTTCGCGGGGGATAGCTGCAAACTTTGCTAGATGGCATTGTGTATGTTGAGAACGATGGGAACACTTCAACTTCAAATCTCAGCTTCGGCGGAATAAAAGACAACACATTGTCCAGAACAATAGAAAATTAGTGATGACCGAAAGTCTATGAAATAAAAGAATGTCGGAGTCTGGCCAGGCAGTTTTATCTTGTTTCTGTTGTCCACTCTTCACAATGTCAACAAGGCCTCGCGTGATTTGAAATTTTTGCACCACCCGAGCCACTTCTATTGTTAAGTCTAACAATACCTAGCTATATATGCATACATATATATATATAAATATTATCTCTTTCCTTCGACCTTTCGTCTTTCTCTTCTCTCCTTCTTTGGCATCATCAAGACTTCAACCTGCTTTAAGGTTCTTTCTCTTTTCCTTCTCCCTTTTGACCCGCAAGTCAACATCATCACTACTACCATTGCTACTAATATCTAAAGCAGCAACATGTCTCCCATTTCTCCTGCCTCCAACCCTCCTTATGCTGCTGCTTCTGTAGTACCGGCTCCTTCTCTCTCACCCTCTGAACGTTCAGTTCAGGCATCTCCTTCTCCTGCCTCTTCCAGAAAGAGGAAGAGAGACCCTGAGCCCGAAGAAGAAGGAGAGAATGAAGAAGAGGACGAAGAAGATGAAGAGGTTAATGACGATGAAGTTCTTCCATCCATCGAAAATGATGATTGGACATACCGTGCTCGTCTTGCCCCTCCTACTCTTCCCCGTGTAAGTGGTACCTTTTGTGGCCAAGCATTTTGGCACTTCGTTTCGCTTCTTGTGCACACAGCTAACGAATGTTCGGATTGGCAGAAACACTTGAAGTATATGATCAGCTTCAAAGCAGCGAGTCTCATACAGGAATTAGGACGCACGATTAGAGCAGAGCTACAAACAGCCGTGAGTTTATATGAACTCCAATCTAATCCAATTTCATCAACCGTGAGAACCCTCAAAAAGCTAATGAAAAAAAATAGGCAAGCGCAACAAGAACATATGGACCCTGGGTCGATCCAGACGAAAATGACGTTCTAGATGTCAGTATCGAGGCGAGATTCTGGGCTGGTGAAACCAAGGGCACAGCGGTTTGGGTGACGACCAGACATTTAATCGATGAGGATTCTCAAGTTTTCCTTGGCGAATCGATTCCACCACTCTCCAAAAGTCCAAGTCCTGACTTACTTAGATTCTACGCGGGTGCAAAGAATAAATTCGGTGAAGAGAGCGAGGTTGAGCCAGATCATTACTACCCCTCCAACTCCATTTACGATGCCGACGACGAGGAAGAAGAACCATCGCCATCCCCATCTCCACCACCGTCATCATCATCATCACCATCCGCACCACCATAACCAACACCTCCACCTCCACTTTCACCACCTGTCAAACGCGAATCACCATCTCCTCCACCTTCGCCGCCTGTTCAAGCCATCCCACCACCGCCACCTCCTCCTCCACAACCACAACTACAACCACCTCAGCAAGTCCTAGTTCCCGCACCTGTACCGCTAGCAGCAGCAACAGGAACAGCCAGAGACTTGAGAGCGCAAGCAAGGGACCAGCGAAGAGCCCAGTTAGGTTACAATTGAGATAGGCTTCGGTACAGTGATGGATGAGAGTTATGGCAGAATTTTAATTTGATATGAGGAGACGATAGTTGAAATGGAGATTGTTCGTTAGTGACCGCTGGTCGGTTTACCTTCCTTTTTGGTGCCTACTGTTACGAGGGCTTCGAGTCGTTTTCCAGAAATTTCTTTCCTTTGCGGCTTTTCTTGTATTTATTTCTTCTTGTCTTTACTCTTTTGAAATACATACCTACCGTTTCCTGACGTGATTGGCATTCTTCGCTTACTTTTCTTAAGCAAGGACACGCAGCCCCTCGCGTATATCATTTGTGCAACTTGTTAAGAAGAAGATAAAATGTCACTCTTCCACGATAGATGCATGAAATCTTACATTTCGATATCCTTTAGAGAAACACACGCACACACAATTTATTCTTGCATATACAACTCTAATCATCAATCCCACTCCACTCACCATCATCCCCAGCACTCTTCCTCCTCGACTGTTCCTCACCATCCTCCACGACCGCAGCGGCCCTCCTCTTACTACCCTGAATCGCACCCTTCCTATTATTCTCCAACTTCCTCTCATATCCACTCTTAGTACTAATCTGCATCTTCGCCTTAGCCCTCGTAGCAGCACTGACATTCTTCCCCTTCCCCTTCACATTCTTATCATTTTCCACCTTCCCCAACCCCTCCCTCCTAGCTTCCACACCATGCAACTTCAACCTCTTCTTACTCTCCTTCCCCACATTTGGCAGTGCATCCAGCAACCACTTCTTCAACCCTTCACCCTCCACTTTGCCACCTTGTCGCTCACTCACAGCGATAACATTCGCAATACCCTTCACATACGGAATATCCTCTTTCGTGTAAAATGTAACTGCTACACCACCATCTCTTCCTGCTCGACCAGTTCGTCCAACACGATGGATGTACGATGCAGCTGAGTTTGGGACGTCGTAGTTCACAACGCCGTTGATACCTTTGAAATCGACGCCGCGAGAGAGAATATCGGTCGTGATAAGGATCCAGATTTCACCGGCACGGAAACGCGTCATGATTTGTGAGCGGACGGGGTCGGAGAGGGAGGAGTGCAGGACAGCGATGCGAGAAGATCCGCCTGCTGAGGCGGGGATGTCGTAAAGAAGTTCAGAATGTAAAGCGATTGCTCTTGGGATGGTTTGAGTGAAGATTAAGAATGGAGGACGAAGATGCGTTGTGTTTAATGAAGAGGAGGGATGGAGGAGTTGGCGGAGAGCAAGGAGTTTACCGGGTTCCGTCGCAGTGTAGGTCAGGGTGTGAGTGATGTTAGGAATGGCGCTGTCTTTGAGACCGACGATGAGTCGGACGGTGGGATTTGACTCTGTGAGTGAGAGCGTGCTCCTACGAGAGTAGATGGTGGAGAGGGCGAGCTCTTCAATGTTGGAGCCCATTGTTGCTGACCAGAGTGTTACCCGTAATGAAGGGTTTGTGCAAGCGGTCCAGATACCGAGAGTTTGATCTCGGAAGAGAGGGTCTAGGAGGACATCTGCTTCGTCGAGAACGAGAGTGCGGATTGTAGGTAATGGTAGATTTCCTAGCTCAGCGTTTTGGGTTAGAGAGCTCAGGAGGAGACCAGGTGTTGTGACCAAGATGTCGACTTTTGTGACGGGCTGTTTGTTGGTCATTTTCTGCTCTTCGTCCTCTTCTTCCGAGTCCTCGTCCGAGGCAGCATCTTCTACCTCTTCACTAGAGTTACCAGTCACTCTCATACCCTTTCGCATTCCAGTAATTTTGATTCCAGTTCCCAGGCATAGTTTCTTCGCTTCATTGACAATCTGACTTGCAAGTTCTTTCGTTGGGGCCACAATAACAGCTTCCAAAATATGCTCAGTCTTGACATTTCGAGTCCTTCTTCGCTGTAAGATCTGATTCGCAACGGGTATCAAAAATGCCAAAGTCTTTCCACTTCCCGTAGGCGCAACAGCAAGCAGGTCAATATCCTCCTTCCTGATATCTCCATTGTTTACCAACGCGACCGCTGGGTCCAAAAGCAGAGGCAGACTTCCCATCTGCACCTCTGTGGGTATCTTGTATCCCTGATCGGCCAAATTTTCTGCCAGTCGACCATATATTCCGTATGTAGAGCCTAGATCACTGAAGGCTTCCAGAGGTTGTGGGAAGATTTGCTTGTACTCTTCTTTCGTTGGTGGCTTCACAACCTTCTCCTTCTTCGATTTCTTGACCTTCTTCTGTTCCAGTTTTTGCGATGGGAGTATCGTGACTTTCACTCGATGCGATCGCAAGGTTAGTCGACATTCCTCCTCATCCAAGATTTTGGATTGCCCTGAGGCAGATTCTTTCGAAGCTTTCTTCCACTCTTCCTCTTCCATGACCAGTTTTTGTTTCGGCGCGGCAGATTTTGGAGCAAAGAAATCTATATCCTCATCGTCCTTCACGACACTCCTCTCTTCCTTTCCCTCTCCACGCTTCCTCTTCGTTCCTCTCGCTTCTGGGACCGCATCATGGTATAGCTGGGGGTTTGTCGAAATACCAGAAGATGGCAATGCTTGTGTGCGATTGTCTTTCGCGACCAATGCCTTGTTCGGCTGCTTTGTCGAGCGCGACAAAAGCTTGAGAATATCCATGTTGTGTTCTCAGTTGTGGAGGAGAGCGAAGGGAAGTCTCGATGTTGCAAGGAAGGAAAATTGAGGGCGTGGAAATTATTCTGCCGCTTGGCCCTTCACCGCCCGGCTGGACATTAACGAACACCTTCTTGGGTACGAAACCATTTTCCTGTTCTAACACAACATCTCTCTTTTCTCAGCACAGATTTCCATTTCCTTGCTATCGCAGACTCTGTTGCGGCGCCTATTTTAGAAATATACTTCTTGCGCCAGACGCTCAACTCCCTCTTTCCTCTGGCCCATCGATATGGGATTCTGGAGATCCCGCCGTGGAGCTCCACTTGCCCACCACGCTTCCTCAGATTTCCCACCCTCACCAGCTTTTCCCTTCGTTATTTCTTTTGCGATTTGCGCGGGAAGTTGACGCCCCAGCTCCCTTTTTTCTTCCTTCTTTCGGTGCTCGGGTTGCCTTCCCACGAAGGCAGGTTCGTTCAAGAAATCGAGTATGAAGTTATACTTCGAGATTCGCTCTCGCTGATTGGGGCGGGTAAAACGAGAAGCCAGTCCCAAAATCCGGATAAATGCAAGCTCACTGGTGGGGTTATGGCGGGGAGGGGGAGGAGCACCGCTGAAGGACTACAAATTCTCTGGAAGAATCTTTCAATTCTTTGTCCATCCATTCAATTTAATTTGTTTAGGTTTTGCATTCGATTGCTTCTTTTGCCATTAACAATCATAGAACAAAATACAACACACCTCTTCACACAAACCATCAAAACAGCCAGCAAAATGGGAGAAAGTGTAAACTCAGTTCCTCCCTCCCCAGCTACTTAGCTAAGATCAAACAGAATCTTTCCTTCGTCCTCAACAAACCCCTCGATGTTTCCTTCGAAGAGAGGCCAAAGCCAACACTCAAGAACTCTCGCGATGTTCTTGTTGCCATAAACTACACTGGTATCTGTGGCAGTGACGTGCACTACTGGGTCGAGGGTGGAATTGGCATGTTCAAGCTTACCTCACCCATGGTTTTGGGACACGAATCTGCAGGCACAGTTGTTGAACTTGGATCTGAGGTTCAGACCCTCAAGGTCGGAGATAGAGTTGCAATTGAGCCAGGGCGACCTTGCAGATACTGCGAGCCATGTTTGCGCGGAAAGTACAACCTCTGCATAGATATGAGATTTGCAGCAACCCCACCGTATGATGGAACTCTTGCAGGTTTCTACGCGGCCGCAGAGGACTTCTGCTACAAACTCCCAGACCATGTCACCACACAAGAAGGCGCTCTCGTCGAGCCCCTCGCTGTAGCCGTTCACATCGTCAAGCAAGCCGAGATCATTCCTGGCTCGAGTGTAGTAATTATGGGTGCTGGACCCGTTGGACTTTTGTGCTGTGCGGTCGCCAAAGCTTTTGGCGCAACCAAAATTGTTTCTGTGGACATTCAACCAACTCGACTTGAGTTCGCTGCCAAATACGCCGCTACTCACACTTTCACACCATCTCGCGTTTCGGCCGAAGAGAATGCTGCTCGTCTTAAGAAGGAAGTAGACCTTCCATCAGGAGCAGACGCCGTAATTGATGCCTCTGGTGCCGAACCCTCCATTCAAACATCCCTCCATGTTGTTCGCCGCGGAGGAATCTATGTGCAAGGTGGAATGGGCAAGGCAGACATCACATTCCCTATCATGGCACTCTGTTTGAACGAGATCACCACCAAGGGAAGCTTTAGATACGGCAGCGGCGATTACAAGCTTGCAGTTGAGTTCCTTGCGGCCGGCAAAGTCGATGTGAAGAGTTTGATTACTGGAACGGTGGAGTTTGGTGATGCGGAGGCTGCATTCAAGAGCGTGAAGGAAGGAAAGGGGATTAAAGTGTTGATCAAGGGACCAAATGAGAAATAGATTTCTCCTGGTAGAGTAAGCAGGTGGGGAGGAGTAAAAAAACAGTGTTGTGTAAATGTCTGCGAATGCATATTGATACCATGATTTTTTCGGGGCTTCTGTGGACATGACATTGTGTCGAAGCTTACCAGGTTCATCGGATTGCTTAACTCGTCCATTTCGCATCCAAGCTCCCACGACTATTACAGCGCCTCGTTGATACAAATTTTCTTCCTTTACATCATACCAATCATTTGTTTATCTCCGATGATTCCATCGCAAATCTACTCCCCTTGTCCTTTCCTTTTCTTCTCTGTCTCACTCGCCTTCCACCAACATCGGCAGATACATCCCAAAAGACAATGCCGATCAACTACTTTTACCTAGCCGAACCTGAGGGGCATACTGGAAGAAATCCTCCGTAGTCATTCATTAGTCTTGTCTCAGCTGACGGAGGGGCGAAAATCGCTACACATTTCCCGTTTGTTGTCAATTGTACTGTACCTATTTGAGCAATGAACCAGTGACTCGAGAGATACCGAGGTACCTGTGCTGTATGTGAATGTGTCAGGTGTTCTACAGTACGCGAAGATGGGTGGATGAGATGAGAGGGGGTGGGTGTGTCGCTTTGACAGCGGGACATTGACATGACATTGACATTGACAGGAAAACTCCCTCGTACAAAGAAATACCACGAGTGTGTGGATACGACACAATGTATGGCTTTGACATTGGTGTGGATGAAGCTTTGACACCTCGCATATGTGTTAGAGGCGGTTAGAGGGTTCGAGCTTTGAAATCTTGAATCTTGATTTTTGAATCTTGAATCTGAGATGTGCAGATATTGTGTTTTGGAAACGTACAATGTGGGGTTGGTGTCGGTGCGTCAATGTGATAGATTCGATTACTGGCGAGCTGTTGGTGGAGGGTGGGTGATGTGATTGATCTTACATCTTGCATTTTGATAACGAGATGATCTGCTCGAGTCCTTTCTTTCCATACAGCAGTTGGGATCTGAGCACAGTTGGGTTTGGATTCGGATTTGAAGTTGGATTTGGTAAAGGTGTGGTGTGGCAAGGGGAAGTAAGGAGTGGATTTGATTGTTGGATTAAGTGGCTAAGCGAATTTCGAGTAGTCAGTGTCGTCGGTGAATATACGAGTATGGATGCGTATCTTGAATCATGGATGGGAACTGTCCCGATGAGCGTCATGTCTGTCATCCCTTGCTTCCTGTTCAAAGTGGCATGGTATTTCGTTGATTCATTTTGTTGGTATTGACCTTGGTATTGGTGTTGGTGTTGGTGTTGCAGTAACAAGACAAGCTTCCGATCGAGCTCAGACATAGTGACAGAAAGAACAATGCAGAGTACAGTACACGAAGAGCACAGATGCGTACTTTTCATCACGCCAATCCATTATCCCAATGAACACCCATCAGCCATTCTTTCCAACGCTACAACCTTTTCCAACCAGCTCTCCAACAGTCTGTGTCAACACTACCTTTATTTGGAAGCATCCCCGCCTTTCCCGTCAAACCAAATCACCCCTTGCCTTGGTGGAATCAAGCATATCATGATCTACGACTCAAGGACGGATAGATCGGGGAGTTATCTTTGCAACAAGTGGTCCTGTCGGTCCCGCTTCAGGAATAGGTGGTTGGGTATGTGTTTCTTTGGACTCAGAGGCAGGTAAGGAGGTGAAGGACGTTGGTGAGTTGGAAGACCTCGAAGACGAAGGAGAAGAGGAACAGAGTTCTGAAGTATCTTTACCAAAATTATCACGGCCATCAAATGTGCCTCATTTATCCGATAAAGATTATACGGAAACAACAGATGAGGACACTGGCCCCGAAACCCTCATATTTCAGTCTTCGGACCATGTGCGGCGCTCATACTATAGCAAGCTTAAAATTAAAAGTATTGGCAAAGTGGTCCATCCGTCAGGCACGCGCGCGAAAAAATCACCGTTTGTATGGTACTTTGGTAAGGTACTCGGTGATCAAAGCAATGACCTGTTGATCATGTCCTCTTCCTTTGTCTGCCCGTCTTTCTTTGGTCTGGCCAACTTTGCGATCATTACAGTACTGTACTCTGTACATTTTCACTCGTTTATCCATTTCTAGCGCAATATTGCGAATCACAGTCTTTACTTTACAATGACGATCTTCGGAAACATCATCATCGGTGCGGTTGTGGGTGTTTTGGCTGTGGGTGTGACGGTGGCAGAGGGGAAAGAGATCTGTGAAGCTCTTCCTGCTCGTACTGGTGTAGGAAGGAGTTCCGGCTCGCCTTATGACGCTAAGAGTTCGTTTTTCTCGTACTCTACTGTATTATGGGACTTTCGTGCTGACTTGAAATTTATGAAAATAGCGGATTGGTGTCCAAACCAAGTCAAAACCTGCGGATTCATTTGTGGAGGCAAGACGACTTCTAATTTCTGTAATCTTTTGGTGGGACTCCTATCCTCTACTTACCTCATCCTCTGAGAGTTGGGAGTAAATTAGAAGGGACGAGATCAAGAGCTAATTGATACATAAAGTCAACCACAAAAGCATGCTACTCCTGCGAGTGCGCCGACGGCTCAATCCCCCAGCTAGATCTCTACTGGAACACCATCCCCTCCCAATCCTGCCAACAAGAACGTAGCAATTGCGCTGCCTCCCCCGGCGGTTCCTTCAGCGGTGTATGCGACACCCTACCCAAATGCGGACAAATCTATCTCGATGCCCCGATCGGTTCTACGCCCTCTGAACCTGAACCAGC